>JAUIRJ010000154.1:0-22267 GCA_030555515.1 Acutogordius australiensis | reverse complement strand
AATAAAATTTCTAACAAAAAACAACTTCATATTATTTTAAACATTTTACCAAAAACAATCTGAAAATAGTGAACTCGCAAAAATTCAAACATATAAGGGCGCGTTCAGACTTCATTTAGTTTTTCAAATTTCTCTTTGACAAAAAACAATCGTTTCGCATCTTAAGTTCATATTTTTGAGCTTAGGGTAATAAAGCTGACTCATTTTGAAAATCAAAAAACCTAATTGCAATATGATTGAAAGACTTTTAATATTCGAAAAATCAATTTAATTTACTATTTTAATATTAGTAAATAAAATTCGAGAACGATTTTTTGAATTTTGGAGGGATTAATAATATATTTGTCTTCACTGTTCACATGTTTCGGTATCCAAGGATATGTTGCAGTCTTTAGCAGGTCGCCGTTACGGGCAAGTTTAGGGTAATTTAGGGCACGTGCAAAGTAAGTTTTTATTTTCGTGAAATTTTCAAAATTTTGAAAAAAAAAAAATTTTGAAATAAAACGCAAATTTTTAAAAAGTTGCCAAATTTAGTATATGCGCATAAAATGCTTTTTCTGAAATAAATTTTTTTTTATAATTTTTGAAAAAAATAAAATTTTTAATATTTTCAGAATTTTCTAAATTTCACGAAAATAAAAACCCACTTTGCACGTGCCCCTATATAAAAAAAATTTGCTGGGCTGTTTTTGCATTAAAGAATAACTCTGGGTTGGCGTTGGCACTGCTTAATCCAGAATCGATTACAAGTGGGATAATCGAACATAGTTTTTTTTATAAATCTTATTTGTATAGCAGAGCCGGACAAATATCAATAACTGAAAAAAATATGACATCAAAATAATCCCCATGGTTGCCTAATCTCTTTATAATATTCGTTTTCCTAAGTTTCTTTCGCTTTCGGCTATTTTAGATCTATATCAAAAAAATGGCCATTTTTGACTAAATTAAAAGACCTCCGAGAATACCCTAAAGAGAAAAAATTTGAGTATTTTTTCATAATAATCACTTGTAACTTATATTTTTTATCTCAAATAATGATAAATAAAATTTTTATATCAAGCTCTTACATCAACATTTAGATTATACAATATATTAAAAATTTGTTAATATAGAGTTAAATTGTTGAAGAGCCTGAACGTTGTACCACTGGGATTAATTTTTGTTCTAAAATTATCAAGAAAAACAGTGTGTGGAAGCAATACTATTCATCGTGTAATAAAAAATTTATTTTTTTAATGGCAATAATTATGATATTTTAAAATTAGGCCCAGCCAGGCTCGTAATTCCATTTATCAAATTTAGGCCCTACCCTAAATTTCAGCCCGGCCCGCTTTTCGGGCGGGCCGGCACCGGTCCGGGGGGTGGGTCCCGACTTTATCTGTATAGGGGGGGGGGGGGTGGTTAAACAAAAACAGATCAAAAACCTATGAGAATTTCCGGCATTGCGAAAGTGGTGCGGTTCGTTGATATGCGATATTCGCCATGTATGGAGAGACCGACTCCGGCACCCATGGTTATGCCATCAATCAATGCCACGTAGGGCTTCTTTAACTGACCTTGAAAAATTGCTACATTTAAGAACCTCTCTAAACTATTATGTTGGGGTACCTATCACCGTATATGGGCGCCCGTTTAGGGTCTTGATTCTCTTAATATGAGCAAAGTAATTAATATTTGCGACGAGTTATAAAGTAAGATTTGCCCGTACGCAGGCGATCAATAGCCCAGGCTCAATCTGGGCATATCATTTAAGGCCTACTGTCGATACAGATCACTCATGTACTTCGATCTGAATGTAAAGATGTTATTTACCGAAGAATAAAGCCTTGCACAAGTTCAAGTTCAAATCTCCAGCGTATAAGACATGGATGTTTGCCACTGAGCAAAGCCAATTTAGGGACCTCTCAATTTCATGACAATGTGAGGTGACCAAAGAAGATTTTATTCGGTCAAAATTAACTATTTAAAATTTGGGGTCTAATGTTATTCAGATGCAAAAAATATGTCTACAGTCTTTAAGTAGTTTCGACAAAATGCAGGGTATATAGATGTCATAATTAATATTATTTATTTAATTTATGTATGTAAAATACTATAATTATTTTCGGCTAATTTTTATTTCGGTAATATACAAAACCTTTGGGCATGCCTGTTTATCGCCAAACTCGTATGTCAAATTCTAACAATTAAAATTTAAATAAACTTTAAATAGGAAAATACTAACACATTGACAAAAAAAGTTTAAAAAAGGTGGATCGATTTTAATAAAACACAGGTAATAAATTTAAAAGAATTTCATGATTATGAAAATTTTTTTTAGTAAAAATTCAATAATATTTTTTGTCTTTTTCCCACTATTTTATTAACTTAATAAACAGCACCAAATGAGATAGCTGTCTAATAGTGAAAATGCCAATATTGACGCCTAAAATAACAATTATTAAAATTAATCAATGTGCACAAAATTTAAAATTCGAAAGCTATCTTAATATTTTAATAATTCACAATATATTTTAAAAATAATTAAAAAAAAATTCTATATATTACCAATTATGCTAGACTCTAGGTTTGTTCGCTTTAGCCTTATTCAATTTTGCAAACATATTTTCTTACCTAATTTTTCTATACTAATATTTCTTAAGATGCATTTTAATTACCTGTAAAAAGGAGGACACAGGTAAAACTACAAAGGTTAAAAAAAATTTAAATTAGTCTGAGGACACAAAATATACAAACAATACTTGTGAGGAAAAATTTAATGGAAAAAGATAGTGGAAGTATAAGAGAGTAAGAAATAATGGATGAATCGTTGATTGTTATATTAAAAGACAACTTTTTTGAAATTGTTACCATCTAATTTGTAACAAATCTTATTATGATGGATTAAATTTGAAGTTAAAAATATTATAACATATATAACAAAAGAACTAAATAGCTTACTGCCTTAATGAGGTAAAAAGTTTGACAAATTTGTAAAAAACATATCTTTAAGAATTTTATCATCCTTTTATAGTTTATTACTAATTGTCAAAAAACTATAAAATAAACATTTTTGTGCTATATTCATTATTCTATTTCCAAAAATTAATAAAATAAAAGGTTTTAGCTTTATAAGAAAAAAGATATATCCATTTTTAGATTATATAATATTTCCCCTCAAAACACACACTTATTTTTCACTAAATTTAAGCACAAAAATAGGCTTTTTCTTAGCCATGGTTGTTCATGCTCAATCTTTTCAATTTGTTTTTTAAGAATACACTTAAAATAAATGTACAGTAATTTTTAACATATTTTATGACCTATTTATTAAATTGGTTCATTTTTTTTTTGGTTTTGCAAGCTTGACTAAATCATAATAGGTAAGAAACCCATATACATGTAATTGAAAACTTTGGTTAGATATAGATGTATAGAACGTATCATTATGATAAAAAAATAATGTATCTTTTTGAAAAGCATAATAATATTTAAAATATATAATATTTAACATTTACAAATATGCATAAGGTTCTCACATAACTATAGAAAAAAAATCTAAATCTATAATACAAATAAGAAGTGAACATATTATTCATATATAAAATACATACCTATTTCATAATTATTCTGATATAATTCCAAATAATGGCGCTGGCAATGATAATAACTTTTTGATATTAGATCTGTAATTAGACATATATATGTTAAATAATTTTAAGATATAACATATAGCTTACCACTTAAGTCACCACCAGAACTAAAAGCCCTATCCCCAACCCCACTTACATACACAATATTTACAGAACAATTTTTTTCAAATTCCTTCAATGTATAATAATAAATTTATATTATTTGCCTTTAACGTAGATCTAATGAATTCAATCATATTTAAACTTAAAGCATTTAATTTTTTAGGACGATTAAGTTTAATTATTCCTATTCCATTAATTACATCAATCAACACATCACTACAAGCTTTCTAACAAATAAAATATAAAGAGCATATACGAAATTAAATTTTAAATATTTCGCCATACATGTGTTTTTTATGAATGAAAGGTCCAAACAAAGACTGTTTGTTATTTTAGATTTTTGTTTAAATCTATATTTTTTATTTTGACTGTTTGACTTGGTAATAAAAGGGTGTTTGTTTGCATATAAATGTTTTAAACATATACAGTTTTTTAAAATATTATTATTATTTAAGCTTAACATAAATAGTTAAGATAAAAATTTAATAAAATTATATTTGTGCGAGCCTAAACAATACATAAACAAATAAGCATTAAAAATTTGCAGTATAAATTAACCATTTTTACATAATTTAATGAGTTTAAAAAAATTTTTTTTTTATTTATAAATATAAAGTTACTTTACCTAGTTTAACCGGCAATTAAGTAAGTATGTAATCTGGGTACCTGTCTTAGTAATGTATTGTAATAAATCTAGTCAATTTAAAAAGTAAAAGTTTGACATTGTAATAAATCTAGTCAATTTAAAAAGTAAAAGTTTGACATAGTAATAAATCTAGTCAAGTTAATAAGAAAAAAGTTTTTTGATTAATTAGCTCTTTATCGGTTGTTCATTGCTAACCTTTTCACAATTTACCAACTAAATTGATTTTACGACTTTGCCAATATATAAACCCTGAATTTAATCATCACACATAATATATCATTTTTATAATATCGGTTTTTACACTCATTACATTTTCTTATAAACTGTACTTGAATATTTGATCAATTCATTTAATTTACCAATAAATCAATAAAAGCAAAAAAACAGAAATTATTACTAAAACAATTTGGTGTTCGCACCCACCGAACAATTATATGAGACCGACTAGCGTGTTTGATATTAGGATGTTGGAATTTTAAGGAGATATTGGACTGGTGATTACGGTTAAAAAAATTATTATTCATTACAGGTAACATTTTTAATTTTTATTTTTAACATATTTAATACAAAATTTATTATTTTAAACATATTTAAGTTTATAGAGTAGTTGCTTTTCTTACGTTATTTTTCAATGTCATTTTTAAAGCATACTTAAATTAGTCGAATATATAGTTGTACTCCTCTTTTAGTACTCATGCAAAGAAAATAAAAATACGCATTGGCATGGTAAAAAGTAAATAAATTTTTAGAAAAAGTAACTACCCGTTACCAAAGTTTGATGAAATAATATCATATTTTTTTTTCAGGTGCTAAATTTGTAGCAAACTTTATTTTTCGCAAGCCTATCAATTATTAGCATTAACGGAAGAAAGTGTCAATGTTTTGAACATAAATACATACATAGGTTTAGTTTAATATTTACGTTTACCCTATGGCCTCCCAGAATCGGCCCAAATATTTCATAGGGCAATGTCGCTAATATTTGTAGTCCTAGAAGATGTTTTTGCCTATCTAGACGACATAATTACCATTGGCCAGATGATGCAGGAACACAATGCAAGACTTTCTATCGCATTAGGTCGCATCAAGGAAAAGGGGATGATATTAGGTCAAAACAAATGCACATTTCTTTCGAAAAAAAAATATAGTTAGAACATGAGATTAGTGCACAAAGTATTAGACCTTTACCTCAAAAGACCGAAGCGTTGATGAAAATGAGAGATCCTAACAATAAAGCAGAACTTTTCTCAATACTCGGTACTTAAGGTTATTACCACAGGTATCCTAGAGTACAAAAATTTCAACACTACTTTACAATCTCTGTAAAAGAATGTCAGTTTTAGCAAAAGTTTACAGTTAGTATAACTATTCAGTTTCCATTATATTTTTCGGAAATTTTCGAACATATTCGTGATGGTATAAACTATTAATAAAGATATACAACCCACATGGACAATTTTTTACAATAGTTGTTCATATTCAATTAAATTCGCCCAATTATGTTTGGCAAGTTTCCAATTTTTTTTCAGCTAATGACGCTCGCCATGCTATTAAAGTGTTGCGTCATACGCTAAGATTTTTGGAAGTAATATTAAAACCCAAGTTTTTACAATTTAAAATTTAAAAGGTTCACGTACAATATAAAAATTCAAAAGAATTATTTAAGTAATGGCATGATAATAAGAAAGATTACCCCAATCCAAATACTGCAATATTAATAAAATGCCTTATAAGGTCAAAATAATTTTTAGCAGGGAAGCATAAATGCATATATAATAAGATAGATTCCTTACGGATTAAAAATGTGAATAACGCCAATTGTACGTAGTTTAAACATAAAACTTTAATTTTCAATTTTTTCTTAATTATCAAGCATAAAGAACCGTGACATTTTGTCCGAAGTTGGCAGGTGGACAGTCCAGAGTGTCTAGTATGATATTTTTGCTTTTATAGGTAGCTTATTTAAACCAACGTTATATTATGCCCAAAGTTTTTATTTCCCGCTTGACGGTGATATACCCGCTATGACGGAAGAATTAAGTCGGCATATTAAATAATTATAATTAAAATCAGCCGCATATATTTTAAAACTAGGGTTACGTTGGAAGCATAAATTATAAAAATATTTAAAAAGTTTTAACTGAAAGCAAAGCAAAAACCACCTTTGTATGATTAGAATCAGAAAGTTCTTGATAATTAAAAGTTAATGTTAATGTAAAAATTTCAAACCTTAAAACAAAACTTGCAATGCTCACGTATGGATAGTTATTAATCGATGCACAATCAAACGGTAACCACAAAACTAGACCTCAAGACTATGGGAATACCTGATGATGGCGACGATAGAAACAATCACGAACAGACTTAATCGACTGCACACAATCACACTAATTTTCTATAATTGAAACAGATAGCTTACGCTATACTTTTCGTATAGGGTAAGGTGTCTTAGTAATGTATTGTAATAAATCTAGTCAATTTAAAAAGTAAAAGTTTGACATTGTAATAAATCTAGTCAATTTAAAAAGTAAAAGTTTGACATTGTAATAAATCTAGTCAAGTTAATAAGAAAAAAGTTTTTGATTAATTAGCTCTTTATCGGTTGTTCATTTTAGCTAACCTTTTCACAATTTACCAACTAAATTGATTTTACGACTTTGCCAATATATAAACCCTGAATTTAATCATCACACATCATATATCATTTTTATAATATCGGTTTTTACACTCATTACATTTTCTTATAAACTGTACTTGAATATTTGATCAATTCATTTAATTTACCAATAAATCGATAAAAGCATAAACAGTAATTTTTACTTAAACAGTACCCCAGTATTTAATCTAAAATCTTTTGTTAACCAAACAAAAAACTTTAATTTTAATATAAATTTAACCCCGATAATGGCAGGGTGAAAATTTTGCAACGCTTAAAGGGTTTTAAAGCTGTGATCTTTATTTTTTTTTACTATTTTGTAAAAAAATACGTGTTCTTTAATATCAACTAATAGAAGTTATTATTAAAGAATATTGCAATTTTTATTTGACTCAAAGTAGAAAAAAATTATAAATACTAAAATTTTTTATTTTTCTATATTACATTAATCAAATCATGTGAATAAAATAAATTTATCATATTATTAATTAAGTTGTGTAGGTAGGGTAGAACATTTTTGAAAGATTCATGAAAAAATATTATTAAATAAAAAATTATTTACGGCTATTATTCATCTTAAAACTAGATATTTTATAAATAAAATAATAATTTTAACCAAATTTAATTTACTAAATTTGGTTATTAGACCACGTTCAGACTCATTTCACATTTTTGAAAAATTTCAAAATCATAAAAAATTTTGAAATTTTATTTTGACATTGAACGCTTTTTTACAAAAATTTGCCAATTTTGGTTATTAGCCTGGGCCCGTTCAGACTCATTTCAAATTTTAATTTTTAAAATTTTACACATTTCGATTTTTTTAAAATTTTATTTATTTTCAAAATTTTTTAAAAACTTTTATTTAACGAAAACTATTTAAATGCAAATAACGAAAATTGGCGACATTTTGGAAAAAAAGCGTTCAATGTCAAAAAGTAAAAATTTTAAAATTTTTAAAATTTAAAAAAAAATGAACTGAGTCTGAACGCGCGCTTAAATGTTTTTTTCTGAGAGAAAAGTATGAAAATTTAAAAAAAAAAAAATATTCAAAAAATTCAAAATTGTTAAAATTTTTCAAAAAATTATATGAGTCTGAACGCGCTTTTATAAAATTAAGAAAAAGTAATTTATAAAAATTTGGCCCACAAAAAACATTTTTAGAGATATTCAAAATTCAAGATGTGCTGGTGTCTACATGGGCCCTACATTACATCGCGGGTTAATTTAGATTAAAAATAAATATTTAAAAAATGCAAAACATGTTATCTTAAAATAAACTTAAGCAGGTTCCTCACAAAAACTTTAATATTTATAGACCTTTAATATTAAGTTGCCCTCCTTATTCACCCAAACGGTCTATTTATCAAAGATATATCTTAATATAGAATTTTATTAATGTTGATATGAAACCTTATGCAGGTGTAAGATGTATTGACACATCCCCCCCCCCCCCCCCCCTCCTTTTTGCTTATGATTATTTTTGTGAAACCTTTAATGGATATAAAAAAATTAGGCCGATATGACAATATACCCCACCCCTTTTTTTTCCAAAATTTTCTTCTACTTTATTCCTTGCCCCCTTAAAAAATGATTGGGTACGTCCCTGATTGTAAAGGCATATTACCGTTTTCACCCGCCGATGTTTAGTGTGGGAAATGGCCCAATTTTTAACCTTTTATATCATAGGAGTATATGAGTTGATGTTTAACATAGTCAAATTTAAGATTTAATGTTTGTTACTTGACCTGTGGTTTAACTTAAATGGTGCAATATAATAAAAATTAAAGTTTTTGAATTTTATTTTATAAATAAAAAGTATTTTTACAAAATTGATACGCTTTTAAAAACTACTATTTTTGTAAAATCTTTTAATTTAAAGATTTGTTTATGCTAAAAAATATGCTTTCCGCATTTTCAGAACTCGGCCATTCTAACTTTAATCATTATTCAATAATCTTGCTTTTTTTTTAATTCCACTAATTCCCTGTTCTCATATGAAGCAGAACTTTGCAGCCGAAAGAATACAATGCAATTGACGCCTTTTAATTTTTTTCAACTAAGATAAGATTTGCTGTAACAATATCGTTTTGAATTTACTTTCAATAAGATTAACTTTGTCCATATATATATCAAAGTTAGTTAATTTCTGGATCTCCTATAAGATATCTTGTTTTTAAAATACCTCGAGCAACGAAAATTTCAAATCGCGAGACCTATAAAAAATATACTGGTATTTTATAAAAATACATATTTTTTAATTACAGGGATTAATGTTATGCTCCAAATAAAAATGAAGTTTAGGTATCATTAAACAAAAAGGTTTTGATATTTTATATGTGTCTAAAGATAGATTTAGTGTTTTGTATATGTTAACATACTTACCTCTCTCTCCATTTAACAAAATTAACGATTGCCCTCATTTTCTTAAATTTATTTTAGTCTTAATACTTAAGCAATTCTACCTTTTTTACATATATTTGCCAAACCAATACTAATTAAAGATAAATACTCCCAAATTTTGAAGTTGCTCATAAAATTTTCAATTTTGATGTGTGTATAAAATATCTCTTTTTATCTAAGCATTTTAGCTTATCGACTTTCAATTACACAGGGCCGTACCAGCCTACATCATGGGTCAGACATTTGCTGAGGGCGCTACATTGATTTTACTATTATGCTTTGTTTAGAATTCTATTTTATCATATATATTCTAATTATATAAGATTTTTACCATGCATCATATTTCAATAAATTAATATTAAAAAAAATATTTTTATTGTTACCTCTTGTTCTTTCTATATAATAAATAAGGGGCGCCTTTTTTTTGCCTAGGGGCGCTTGAGAAACCTGGTACGGCCCTGCAATTACATGACTTTTTATATAAGTATTTTTAAACATATTAATTCTATATCTTCTGCCTTGATGTCTTTAGGTTATCCTCGATTAAAATGGTGAAATGTTAAATTAAAATAAATATGGCACAGTTGAACAATATTGATAAACCAACCATTATAATTTATATTATAGTTGAAATATTAAAAAAATAAGTTTTTGGTTTTGAAACTACTTTTTATTTTTATATTTGCTTTGTTTTTTTGTATTTTTTGCTCAAAATTTTTTCCATTATTAAGTATTTAGGTTTTAATTGGGTTACGTATTTGTGTTATTTAGCGACCTGTACATTAAAAATTCTACATTGCTAAAATTGATTTTAAATTTGACTGTGTTTAAAAATTTTATAAGTATTTTTCCCTTCTATTATTTTACTAAAGTCGACAATTTTATAGATCCTTTAGAGTCAGGGAGTTAAATTTTGGCTCTGCCTGCGCGACACATCTTCAATTGTTTTTGACCGGCCCGAACTTACAGGTTTGGCTCGAAGGTATTATATTTTGGCCAGCCGCCGTAATATTCTTTCGGTAAATAGCACACGTGCAACCAAGCTGCTGAGTGGCCTACTTAGGCGAAATGCCTAAATCAATATGCCTAAAGTGAGAGGATAAAAACCTAGGTCACCGGCGGAGCTAATCTTACCATTTAACCCGACGAAAATATTTATTGTCCTATTCGGAAAAGAGTCAAAGCCCTTAATGGTTATGGCTTATGTGTAAAAGAATATTAGGGAAACTTCAAGCCCTTTTGTTTTATTTATATATATTTACTCGTTTAAATTTATAAGCCTTTATTTTTTTTATATTTTTAAAATAAAAAAAATTAGTTTAGCTAAAATATGAACCTATTTAAGAAGCGGTGCTACTCAATGCTCCCAACGGCACTTCAAAATGCCTACCAATGATTAATGTGTTTTACCCTTTTGTCGAAATAAAAACAAATTAAGGCATGGCATTATTTAAGTAAAGATAGGCCTATCAAAAATTATTTGCGGGCTATAATTTTTTTTAATATTATTAAGAATATAGCCATGTTCAGTCTGATTTAAATGTTCAACATTTAATGAGATTAAGTCTACTGAGCACAGGTAACCCTACTCTGTTAATCTTAAATCCCACACCCACTTTTCTTTGCCCAACAAAACTTAGAAAATTATTTTTTATCTGGCTGACCTTGCGGCAAAATTTTTGCTCCATTTATTCCCTAAATTATATTGTTCTTTATACACGCTTCCGAATTTTTATTGATTTTATTTTTATACATACGCCTTCGGGCCTGTTTCATAACATAAATAAATTTTATTAATTTATTTGCCCAGCTTTGTTCCATTTTAGTATTTAACTAAAAATATATAGGAAACAAATTATGACTCAGCGTTCCTATTATAAAATTTTGCAACGGCAAATTATAATAATTTTGGGCGTGTAAAATTGCTACAGGCAACAAAAAATAATCAATATCTTTAATTTTTAAGGTGGAATGAGGCCAAATGTAATTTTAGAGTTAATAGAATTTTTACAAGGATATTTTAGAGTTGGCGATTTAAATTGAACCATTATCCATATTTAAAAGAATCAAAAACAAATCAACATTATAAATTTCATTGTAAACCCATTGAATTTACAAAAATATTTCCATTTTAATAATTGTCGACTTTAATATATTTGATACAATATCAGCAAAAACTTTTATAATATAAATTTTATAATTTTTTCCTTAATTCTTAAACTTTTAATTATTTTATCCATCTTAACTGTAAATTCTCTAGCCGTGATATTGGATCTGGGCACCCCAGCATTTCTTATATGTATCCATAAAACAAGCAAACAAATTTTTTTAAAGTTTTTGAATATTTTAAAGTTTAAATTATAACTTTTATATCAAGATTTTTTAACCGCGGTTAAACAGGAATAGTTGTAAAGTGCTTAGTATTATACAATTTTAGCTTTTTTTTAAATTCATAAATTGGTTCAAATCAAAGAAATATATGTTTTTTTAAATTTTGGTATTATTCAACAAAACACAGAAAATAATTTTATAAAATTAGATAACATAACTTACATTTCAGATATAATTTAACATATATAAAAAGTTGCAAAATTGAAAAATTTTGTTTTGGGGTGAGATAAAAATTTATTTAAGTTTACAAAATATCTTGAATAATTTTAGCCATATAATCACTTTTTTACAGTCACTGGTTGTCCCATAAGAGATCACTAATAATTGATATAATATTTATATAGTAAATTCTTATTTAAAACAGGCCCGATTCTAGCTTTTCCATTTTAGGGGGGCAAAAAAAACTCGTGGGGGGGCAGAAAAAAATTTTTTGCCGCCTTCGGCGGCAAAATTAGCCGTGACCTTCGGTCACGGCAAAACATGTACAACAATAGAATCCATGTTCAAAATTTTTAAACAAATTAATAGTAATTTATTATATTCTTAATTAAAAAAATGAGTTTATAAATTGAATATGTGAATTAAATTTAATTGTTTTCACTAAAATCAATTGCTTAAAAATATGAGATTTGAATTAATTGTAAGTTATCAATTGGCATCATTGCGCATGAAAATTAAAAATATTATATATATGAATAATAAAAATAAATTATATTAAACTTTGGATTTTAGAAAATGAAAAGTGAAATAAAATTGATTATCATGAAAACAAAATGTATAAGTATGCTGATTTGGAAGAATATATATGAAAAAACACTGGTTATATATAACTAGTTATTAATATTAGGGTAAAAAATTAAATAAAACATGGACATAAACGTTAAATGCGCATAAAAAAAGTTTGCAACCATGTTAAAATAGTAAGCAATAATTAGCTGATCATGAGCAGTGTATTGTATTGATCAAACTATTTTTTCTTAGAGGATTTTAATTAAATTACAATATTCATAAAAATTAAACGCCCCTAGTTAATGGTTTTTCGTGTTAAAGAACCAAATCACCTTTAAGCAGATCACTACTTGTCAGCCGTTATTATCCTTCTTAAAGAAGAAAATGTGGCCTCACAACTCGACGTTGAAGAGCCAATTAACAAACTTATAGGAAAAATGTTAAATAGATTAGAAAACGCATCATTGTAATCATATAAAAATTTAACAAAATCAATAGTAACACATTCTTTGTAATTATTAAGTTTCTTATTAAAAAAATTTTTGGCTACGTCAATTTCTTTAGATAATGAATTTTTATCAATATTACTTATTTTTAAAAGAGGCTCTAATATATTTATATCTAAAATAAAGGTTAATCAAATTTATAAAGGGAATCTTAAGATTTTAAACAACTATTATCGGTGAAAAATCTATTATCAAAATATAAATGAATTAATGATATTAAAAGAAATATTTTTTACTTCATCATTAATATTTAAAATATAAATAAAAATCAGAAAAATCTTTAGGCTTAGTTTTTCTTTTATCCATAGATAAATTATTGTCATTTAAAAAAATATTATATTAAAACAATTTTTGAATAAATCTTCAAATGTACTTTTATTTCTTAATTGTTTAATTTCTAACAAACAATGGTGTATTAAATCAGAAGTTTTAAAAACATAAATCGTTCTGCATTGAAATTGATCTATAATTATTTTTAATCAATAAAATAATCTTTCAATTAAATACAAAAAAATAAATAGATGATTTTAAATATGGTCAAAAAACCCCGATTCGGCCCTGTGACCTGAAGATATAAAAGTTTTTTATTTTTAATTTTTAAAAGAGTATTAAATATTTTTGTACAATTTTTAAAAAAAAACAATGGGCAGGTAGTGACCACACTACCAATAAGGCAACAGCCGGTATGGTCCCGCATTCACTAACTACCTTGATTGCATCATGTTGAAAAAATTTATGAAGGGAAGAAAAATTTATCAAAAAAATCTTTCCCTTCACTTAAAATAAGACAATCTTTTACAACAAGATGCAATCGGTGGTTAAAGCAGTGAATATAAGGGACATGGTGTCCAGCTATTTTGCTTAGAAATACTTGAACACCATTTTTTTCCCGGGCATTACGTTCGCCCCATCGTAGCATTGTGCGATCAGGTTCTTTGGTTTTAGATTATATTCTAACAAAAGATTGTGTTAACTGGGAAAATTTTTTAGGTATCAGATATATGAATTGGTTTCACAAATAAGCTTTCTGTAAAATCAAATTTTTCTATATATTTCTGTTAGTTTGATCTCTCTTGCGGATGAGAAGTATTAATGAATAAAAACAATTAAAAAAAGTAAATATTTTTTAGATATTTTTGAGGGAAATTTAATTATATTATGTGGAAGAAATAAAATTACTATGTATTTTTGGCGGGGGCAAATTCAATTTTTTTTGGGGGGGGCAAACATAAAATTACTATGTATTTTTTTTGGGGGGGGGGGGGGGCAAATTAAATTATTTGGGGGGGGGGGGCAAAAAAAAACATTTGGGGGGGGGGCACCCCCCCCCCCCCAAAAGGGGTCTAGAATCGTGCCTGATTTAAAATAACAAAACTTTTTAAAAGACCTCTAATAAATATTTAGTTTCTGATTATTTTCAAGATTTCTTAAATTAATATTTGCTTTGTAAATTATTTAGTAATATACCTACACAAAGGTCCATATCAAAACATTAATATTGGGGTGACGCAAAACAAAAATTTTTCTAAAAAAAACACAAAAAAGCAATAACAACAAAACACCAGGTCTAAAAGAAAATTAGTTTAAAAAACTGTCATTTTAACATATGTTTAATTTTGCAATGTAATTTTTTATAATTTGGTCTAAAATAAAATTATTTCCGGTAAAATTACATTCTTTAATCCATATCACGATGGCTGAAATATAGAAAATACTCATTACAAATTTGTTTCCCCTATAACTTATATACTTAAATAGTTTTTAACAAAAAACCAGATTTTTAAAGATGTTTTGAGAATCGATTAAAGTTAGCTCAAAAGCGTTTTGTGTAATAACATCAAAATTGAATTATTTTTATGAAGTTAAGATTTGGCGGAATTCAGAAAATTGCCCGGTGAAATATAAATAAACAAACTAAAAAAAATAGAACATTGTTTTTGTAAAACAAATGAATAATTTTTATTTAAACTATTCAAAAACATTATATTGCACAATCAATCAACCATCTTTTGTCTGGCAAGCTAAATTTCAAGAAACTCTTGAAAGCGTTAAGTTTTTTTTTGATTTAACATTTGAAATAAATTATATTAACAATTTTATACCTAATTAAAATTTGCTTAAGGAATATTTTTTTTTATAACAAAATTTGCGCAATAGCCTTTTTTAATATATTTATATATGATATTGCAGCTTTAATTTTATCAAAAATTTGGCATTTGATGTTGTAAGAAATGAAATAGCAATTGTTTTATAAATATTATATTTGCAGCATATATGTTTGTGCTTG
This sequence comes from Acutogordius australiensis, assembly GCA_030555515.1. Taxonomy (NCBI): domain Eukaryota; kingdom Metazoa; phylum Nematomorpha; class Gordioida; order Gordea; family Gordiidae; genus Acutogordius; species Acutogordius australiensis. The sequence continues at coordinate 6,912 of JAUIRJ010000154.1, read as the reverse complement.
TTAATATAGTTGCGGCCTACAATAAAAAATGCAATTTTTTTTCTCTTTGAATATCAAAAAACTTGATTTTTAGGGGCGTCCAGATCTGAATTTATTTTTGCAAAATAAAATGTTAGCTAATAATGGTGATAACGTATAGCCTAAGATCAAACACAAAAATAATAATGTCACGAACGAAATCAAAAATAGTTGTCATGACCAAAACCAAGCTTCGGGATCAAAAAACATTAACAGCCTTCTCAAAACACCAAAAATAACAACGAGAGAAAGCAAACAAAAACAAACCAGTTTTTGTGTTGCCTGCCAAGCCCTAGTCAAAATATATAATATAACACCCATCGACAACAATCATTGTCAAAAAAAAAGAAATTTTTAACGCTGAAATAAAATGATCCTCATGATGGCCTCTCATATCCCATTTTTAAAGTGTCTTTCGCTTTCGGCTATTTTTCTAAGATCATGTCAAAAAAATGGCCATTTTTGACTAAATTGACAGATTTTGCGACCTCAAAATGTTGAAGAGAGAATTTTCAAGAGTTTTTTTTTAATCACTTGAAACATTTTTTTTTCAATTAATTTTTAAGTGTAACAATTCTTACATGTGATTTTACAATATATTTGGCACCTTAACCTAAATAGGTTACGATTTCGGGTTTTTTAAAATTTAATTTGAAGTTTTACACTTTAGCTGTCATAAATATATAAAAAAAAAATTATTTATTTTTGTTTTTGAATCTTTTTAGTTTTTTTAACATTTTTTTACAAATTCTCAAAGATTATAGCTGACTTACAAAGTTTGATTCGACAAATGGTAAAGGGATTGGCAGGGTTGATCTCTATGGTTAACTCATAACTTTCAAAAATCCTGTGTTATAAGACATATCTTTCGTAACTTGAAGCACATTATTTTGTGCTATCTAAAATAAAAGGAAAATATTTTCTAAAACGTCGTAGCGACCTACGTTTTTTCGCCATTGGCAAAACCTGACGTTTTTATGGACGTAGGAACCCATTGCTTCAAAATTTCAGAAACACTTTATTAATTTTTTATTATTTTAATTTATGTAATATCTTTTTCTAAAAACGCAATTAAATGTCGACAAGAAATGTAGGGCTCGAATTTTGCAATGCGTCGAATAAATAGGGTTAAGGCTAGAAATTTTTCTAAAATAAAAAGGTGGTTGTATTAAAACTTTAGTCCACATCTAAGTTTTAATTTACATCTCAAACCTAATCAAGCTTATCTACACTTATGTGGCCAATTACATGATATTTCAAATGTTCTAAATTATGTCATTCGAACTAAAAAAGTCCTATGAAAATTTAAGACAATGTAGGAACTTGTGTTTGTTTAGTGATGCATCAAAATTTTGACAGTCAATATTTTTACTTTGTTCTTGTTTTTAGTAATAAAAATATATCGCTTTTTTTGACTAAATGAAATTCTTGCTCTATACTGTATTCCATCTTCAATGGCTCTTGGTTAATTAATTTGATTATGTATATAATTTGTGGCCCTACTATTTAAAAAGAATAAAAATATTTTATCTGTAGCTTGAACTGTCAAATTTGTCAAAAAAAATTATAAGGGGATAGATCTTTTTATTTTTAAAATGCAGGCGACGCCTATAGCTATATTTTTAATGTGATCATCAGCTTTAAATTTAAGCCTCTTGCAATGTTTATAAAAACTTTTTATTTCCATTTTCAGAGTGAAATGGCATGCAATAGTGTAAAAATAAAAATTTTAGAATATTTAAAATATGGTTTGGTGTACATTATTAATTTGTAATTTTTTGTAATTTTTACGTAATAAATTTATTTATCTAATAAAGGTATTATAAGCTTTTACATTTAAAAATAATATAAAGATAAATATTACAAAAAATTAAAAAATAAATTTTTAAATAAAAAAGAGGTAAAGTTAAAGCGTGAGGAGCTCAGTAAGCACTAATCTATATTTAACGACGGTTTTTTCGGTTTTTTGTTAAAAAAAATCCGCCGGGTTTTTAGGTACTTCTTATAATTTTTAACAATTTTAAGGAATTTTAAGATTTTTGCTCTCTGTAGGCTGTATGATTTGATTTAAAAAAGGCGTCTGTAAGATGCAAAACGGGTACATGAGATTTCGCAAATGACTATTGCTGGTTGTGCTACGCTTGCGAGGCAATTTAAAGCGTGTTAACGTCGATTACAGTAATAAAATTGGGGTAGAGGGGAGTTGTAGACGAGATTGACTCCTAAGGTTTTATCAATGGTCAATAATTGATCGTTAGTGAGGCAACCTTAAATTGGTACTCGGAAGACAGAGCTAGCCATTGATACCCGCCGCGGCCTTCGGTGTTATTAAGTAGAAGCTTGACAAATGCGGAATAAAGAGTAGCGGATATATTTTGCTTGTATTGTTTTTTGATAAAGAAAGGAAAATTTAAAAGTCGAGATTAATGGTGGGATATACACAGTTAACAACTAAAATTGATAACTAGAGTGAGAAGGTGATCGATAAAATTAGTGAAACTAATAACGTAGACCGTGATACGTTAAGAGAGAAAAAAGCAAAGAAGCTGAAGAGGAAGAAAGTTGATGCCGTCCATGAAAGAACATGCTTAAGCCGATCACTCATGAGAAAAATTAAGTTTGCAGTGATGTGCTGGAAGAGATTGTATAGTTCGAAAAAGGTAAAATGAGGGATTAGAAGATATGAAGAATTTATGGGTTAACGAATTTTTGTTTAAAAGTATAAACAAAGTAAGAGGGATGTCGTTAAGGTAATCGATTATGGAGGTTGCCAGTAAATGCTGTAATTGATTTGTTAATGAAAGACACGAGGAGGATTTATAAGCGTAAGGTAAGGGATGCCGATATGCCTAAATCAGAAAGTATTCAATTTTAAAACAGCAGATTTCTGGTTTATTTTACATATATCAAGATCTATATTGACCCAAATCATCGATGTATTTTAACGATTGAGTTTTAGTGAGGAAACGGATAGTAGTATCGTCTAAATATTATAGGTTAAGATTTTCAAAGTAATATCGTGGATTCCTTAGCAGAAAAAAAAAGTGGTGTGTTGTGTTGAATGCCTTTAGTTGGGATAATGGTTGTCGAAAACAAGAGAGGTAATTAAGCAAGATGAATATCAAGGCCTTTACGGTGAATATAGCGATTTTGTAATTAGGGTTGCATATAATATTTTCATTTAAACAGAGGCGAGTTTTGATCAAAATACTAATTACGGATGGAAGGAGGGAAGTTGGCTCTCGAAACGTCGTTTAAGAAGAGTGCGAGGTACTTAAGTTCTATTAGGAATAGCGCTGTTGAAGTTTAGTAAATAACGATGTTTTTTATCCGTCGATGCCTTCGTTGAGATATATTATCCCCGGGTTAATTTGAGAATTGCTCAACATTGGGAGGTAAAGAAATTTGATCGGATGGGGGAGGGTGGAATGATTAGAAGGCATTTAAAGTGTCATTAGTAGCGGAAGCTAGGGATTCTAAACGTTTCAAAAATTCTTTATGCACGAGAAATGTAGCAAAATGGATTTTGTTTTGGATGAGTTACAACCATATGTATGTTGGGGTGAATGTCCGGACGGCTTGTAGATAGATTTTCGTGGAATTTTAAAATCTGACATAATTAACATTGAAAATGTTGTTAAGGACGGTAGCCGAAAAATGACAAAAAACTCGAAAAATAAGTTTCCCAAGCTTGTTTAGGGCTACTTAGTCTACCGCCTACGTTTTAGAACCCCAATTTTAAGGCTAGTTTTTTGTGCTTTTTTTGATAGAGCCCTTTTTGGGAGTTAAAAAATGTAACAGGTGTCTTAAATCAATGCCCAAAAAAATTTGCTCTCTTTTTGAAGTGTTTTTACAAAATCACAACTTGCTCGTGAGATTGGAGAATTAAAGGACATCTATTTTATAAAATAATTTTTTTTATATAATATACCATATAAGGACAATTTTACTTTAAGGTCAAAATTCTAACTTTTGTTCTATTTACCCCTTAGAAAATTGAAACAGCTATTTTAACGGGCCACTTATATATTAACCTTACTAAAATTCTATATCCGGTCACTTCTCTAACATGCCCAAATATGGAAAATTTGGCCGCTTTGAATGGAAGTCTTTTAAATTCTTGGGTAAGAAACTGTTATAGGAGTTTAGTGTTTATCCGATAAATTATGCTCACCTTGGTCTCCAATTTGATGTAAATTTTTTTTTGATACCTTCATGTTTGACAGGTGTCCTGCTAGAAAAGTGCATTTTTAAGAAATTTAGGATAATTTCGCTTTCATATTCTCTCTTTTCGGGGTTTATAAAGGTAGCCCACGTATTGTACTTATATCTTACATAAATTCCCCTCTATTGTTAAGGTGATAGGGTCATACAAACTCATATCCATATAAGGGCAAAAAAAAACTTTTTTTTTACCATATTTTTCTTTTACACTTTCGTCAGTTAATACATTGGTATAATCCAATAAAAATTTCGGTGTAAAAAATGGGGGTCAACGTTTTTGTTTTTTTGGTATCCGTTCTTTTACCTGCCAGGTAAATTTTTTTTACCTGTTTTTTTACATTTTTTTATACTAGCTTATGCGGAGTCCTATAAGGAAATTGATTTCACTTTTTTCTTCCCCTTTAATTAACCCCAAAAATTTGCGCTTTTTTCCATACAAAAGTGAGTTTGGCCGATGACGTCATTTTTAGATAAATATTAAATATTAAAATAATAATATTGGGCCGAAAAAATAACAAATCCCCATTATTATCGATTTTTTGGTCCTATTTCATACTGCCTTCTCTTGTAACCCTAATTTTAGTCTCCAATGCACTTACTTGTCTCCGTATTGTTAACACAATGTTAAAAATAATAATTCAATGTTAATTAATTGTAAATTAAGAGTCTAGTGTTCTATTGCTAAACATTGTTTTTTTTTATTTTTAGCACAAAAAATTGTTCTCATTCTCGGTTGGTTTTCCAACGGCCGGTCCGGTGTAAAATGTATATTACCTATTTTTTACCCGTTGTGCGTGTTCGGCCGTTAATTGACAAATCCGTGTACTTGTTTTTATGTAATAAAATATCCTTTTTTCAGTTTTTGGAACATAAGAGAGGTCTCTTATGCCATAAAAAATTCACTTTAACATTGTTTACAGTTGTAAAAAAATTAAAAAAACCCTTGCTAATAAATTTTCTTAATAATTAACGGGCATTTTTTAACATTGTTATTTATACAAATTTTAATGATGCCCCATTTTTACTTTAAGTGTTATAACTAATGACAAATTTGCTCGGTCAAGTTCTACATTTCGCTTTTTGCCCTTATATTTCTACCCAAATCACAATATGAGTTCGCTCGCCCCTTTCCCCCTGGGACATTTACCCCATTTTACCAACACATCGTCCTCTTTTTTCTCTCCTCTATAGCTTTGCAGTTAGACCCGCTAATACTAATCTAGGATAAATTGGTATGGGGGAACATTTTCAATGTTATGTTTTGAGTACCGGCGTACTCATGCTTAAAAACCTCTGCCCCTCTATCAATGTTTTATATATATTTAAATTTCAGGCTCTTTTGATTTCCCACGGTCAATACTATACATAAGCATGGATACAGTGCAGGTCATTATAGTTCTCAGCGGTATAAGCTGCTTCAGAATCTGCGAAGCCTACTCCCTGGGCGCGCCCGTGTCTATATTAGTCCTTAGGCACAATTCAGGGGTTTAATATGTTCGGCTCCCACATCCTAGGCTTTAACCAAGCCTACCGGGGGCGCGAAGAGCCCCGCGACTATAATGTGCCCACCCTAGAAACATTCCCGGGTTTATATAAGCAAACATTCGGGGCGCGAAGCGCCTCCGCACGAATTGCGGGATCTGGACGAGCGAGTCAACCCGAGGCGCGAAGCGCCTAGGGTGTGTCTTTATAATGGTATGGGATCGCTTTTTATTCGATGGTTTACACAGCACTTTATAGGAACAGAACACAGGCGGTAAAAGACGGTATTTTCTTTTACGTCATTTTGATAGTTTATTAATAAAACATTGATTTGTTTTTTCACATTATACGGCTGATTTTAGTTATTTTATATATAAAATTTTGTATTTTTGTTTTTTGAGTCTATTTGTGTATTTTTGATTATTTAATGTTTATAGTAGGCTTAAAGTAAATTGCTAAACTAAGTTACTAAGATTATATGCACGATCCGATTCATTGGCTTATATATTTGTAAAATTTGATGCAGTATCATGACCGCAAATATTTGCAAATAATTTTTATATGGAAAAAGTGCAAAATTGTATATTTATCTATATATAATCTTTCATTATGTTATTGAAGGCTTAATCAAGGCAAATATTATTTATATTTTATTTCTTAAAAACAAACAGATGGATTTAACTGGGCTAGAAGGTACATATTTTTTTATGCATAATTTTTAGTTCAGAATATTAAACACTATAAAAGTAACTCGGTTTAGTTTCTCTTTTTCTATATTCAAATGTCTAAATTACCTGCTCTGCCCAAAAATAAATATAATTATACGTTTAAAACATAAGCAAATAATTTCTCTGTTTTGTTTCATAACCCTTGGTCTAAAGAGTAATTTCACGGGCATTATAGCAGCTTTTTTTTCTTTAAAAAAAGCAGATTATAACTTTGAGTGGCTTGCTATCTACATAAATCATAGTCCAAAAAAGATGAGAAAAAGTCCTTATTTATGTATTTGTTAGGCATAAATGTAACCAAACCAAAATATTATCTAAGTGACCTGTTAGCACTGTACAAAATCCATTTTCTATTTAAAAAAATTACCCGTTTTTACTTAACTAAGTGACTTCTCTATCTAACAGAAGGTCTATTGCTCGATTTCGTGCACAGGAAGCCTTTTCTCGGTATAGTTAAACC
>JAUIRJ010000153.1:0-45076 GCA_030555515.1 Acutogordius australiensis | reverse complement strand
TCAACCAATTTAACGTTTTATCTAATGTAAGCCAGTTATAAACTAAATTTTTTAAATAAAAAAAACATTAAATACTCTAACAAAAAAATATTAAAAAAATTATATATATATATATATAATTTTAATTAAAATTTATCTTGTCATTATTGGTTGAGGTGTTAAATATTTTTGTATAACCTAAATGTTAATAAGAGCTTAATTCTCATTATTTGATAAAAAAAAGTTAAAGGATTTTTTTTTTCTTTTAGGGCGCTTGAGAGTTCATTCATTTTTGGAATAATTTTTAAGCGTTATTTACACATAAGTCATATCAGCTATGTTTGTATAGACTTAGTAATTTGAATAAAATTTTTAAACGTACTCAGATCAATAGCTCGGGGAATAATTTGATGTATTCCGTAAGGTTATATATAGGAAACGGAAAAATATATGAATTAAGGCCATCATAGAGATATTTCCTTAAAGTGTCATAATTTTCGCTGATCAATTGATTTTTGTCGACCTTTGTCATGAAAAATAACGTCTTTTTGCGCAGATACAAACTGATCTTGATTGTTATAAATATCCTCAAGTTCATTAAAAAACTTGCAACAAAGTTTTAATTGTAGAAGTTACTTTGTTATGGTCAATCCTTAGTTTGTCTAATTTCGGTAGTTGACCGAAGGCATCATTACCCAGGAAAAATATTTCGTTGTGCGATAAGTCCAGTATTTCAATATTTTGGCAACCGCTAACCATATGTTGTTCCACCCTTTCAAGACCGGTGTTTGTAATTAATATAGTTTTCAGGGCCGGGAGAGTTTGAAAATTGTGGGGCGCTATACTTTTCACTTCGCGAGAGTTGGTAACGTGAAAGTCAGTGATTATAGATAGAAAATCATTTATTTTGGGTGGCGTTTCTTCAGACAAACCAAACAATCGCTCCAAAATCCTATCCTTTAGATATAATTCGAAAATTTCGGGAGAGCTGCTATTTAGAATAGTTATGGTAGTTTGAACGAAGTTATGTATTCCACCCAGTTGAACTAGAGTTTTGTCATCCAGCTCAATTTTCAATTTCCGGAATGCATTTTGCAAGTTTTTTGCGACTTCGGGAAACGGGTAAGCGCAACCAAATATAGCGACGGGGAAAAATATATCGGTTTCGGTAAGTTGGGAATCTTCGATTTTTATCGTTTTAATGGTATTGCAGAGCGGACCCAAGAAATCACCTGTACTCATGATTCCATATCTATAGGATTTAAGTGATATATTGGTTAAATTATTAACTGATCAAAGTGCTAAATTACAAATAATATTAAGCTAAAGCTTAATTTGTGCATTATAACTATAATAATGATACAAAATTATAATAATACTATCAACAAACATCCCCAACCAACAAACAGGCTTCTATTCTGTGCATAGGCGGCTTTTAGCACACGTGTACAATTACTTGGAAGCAGTTGAGTGGCCTGCTTTTAGGCAGTACCCAAACATGATCAAAGTAATAGCCTAGGCTAAGTGTCTAGTTCGCCGGCGTGCGAGCAAATTATATTATTTGAACTGGTATATTAATTGCTTTGCTTGGATTCAAAGCATTAAACGGGATGGCGTCACCTAGGTATGGGGGAAACCTTAAACTTAATTGTTTTTTCACTACTTGATTGCAATATTGGACCCAACCGCTAAGAGCTTAATTAATTGAAGATTAACTAATTTAATTTATTCTTTTAAAAAAAAAATCCTACAATCTCATCAGGCCAATAGCACAATTGAATAATGTAATATACTAGAATTTAAGACAAAATTAATTAGGGGTGAACTCATTCCGTATTAGGGCGGTATTGAATACACAAAACTACCACTTTCTTTAGCTAGCAAAATCCAAATTTTTATTTAAAGGAATATTGTAGAAATGAAATATTCAATTTCATCAAAGTTTTTGGTAAATTTATTTTATATTTTTTTGACATATTTTTTGAGAAAATGTTTTCTTCTAGATTTAGATTAAAAAAGTGGCAATTGATCTTGTGGTAATAATTTTCTCGTTTATAAATAAATTTACACAGTGCCAGAACCATGAATTGGTACTTAATTTTAAACTATCAACATAGCTTGGTTAAATTTAATAGGTTCAATTGATATTTTATTTAATTATGAAAAATATAATTAATTTTTTAGTTATAGTTTATTTTTAGATTAACCTGCTTATGCCAATCCTTTGCAAAACTTTTGAGCAGAATTTATCAAAAAAATTTAAATTGATTGAGTGTAACTAATACGCTCGACCAAAAATTTACTCAATCATAATTATTTTGATTAACTTGCCCATCTCTGCTAACACTGCTATATTATACAAACTTATTTGCCTTGATTCATTGGAACTATAATTGTACGAGAGTAACGGAACGCTAAAAGCGTTTTTCTTGTTAACTTTAGCTACGGTCTTTTTGTTGGCAGGGTTTGTCAGGGTGCCCTGAATTTTAATACGTTTTAAAATGAGTGTGGGCGTATTAATTTCAGTTTTCTTGGGCTTTTCCCGGGTCCCGAAAGTCGTTAATATCCAGCTATGGATTTCATCAAATGTCATGGATTCACAAGTAACTTCAAGTGTCGTATCGTGGCACTTAGATGTCGTAGGACATATAAAAGTCGATGCCAACAAGAGGAAAATCCAAATATTACAAGGAATGATAAATGTTTCAACATGGAGTAACATTCGGCTTCCGCATGATGAGCCCTGATAAGTTGAGAGATAAGCTGTTAGGCAATCGTTACATATTACATCTCATTTGGGGTATAGGGCAACGTGCTCATTGACAAGGCATTCAATGATAAATTAGTATATGGAAATAAAATGATAAGAAAACCATTAAAACAACACAAGAAAATAAAATGACGCGTAATAATCATGTAAGTAAATAATAATCACATAAAAAGTATTTTTTGCGAGAATGTGATCAAACAACCAGTAAATACATAACTTTAAATTTATTTAACATTTAAAAAAATAAATACAAGTTGCAAAATAAGGCACGCATGCTAAAAGTTTTTAGATTCCATATCATCATCAATTGGCGTGGGTTGGAGGTGCTCACGAGACGCGACAAAAGATTGATCAAGTGTCATAGCATCATCATCTTGTGTATCGATCGTATCAGTCTTAGCGGCAGTGACTGGGGTAGCTGAAAAGTCGTCGTCGTCGAGATTGGAGGCGCTGGCATACTTACTCAAAACATAACCCAACAAGGGAGAAGGGATGTCGGAGCCTCCTCTAGCCTGTTGAACGCCTTCAACATACTCGTATAAGGGTTCCTTAAATTCAGGGGCTATGGCAAGAAAATCGGCCAACGCAGTGACCGGAAGTTTCGTTAAAATAGGTAAGGCGTGTTGCGTTATCTTTTGGCAACATTTAACGAATCCGAGCCAAGTTTGTTTCTCTTGTTCCCAAATACGCTTTTCGATGAGCCGGATAAGGACCTCCGTAATGAAAGGTAATAAATGCGGATACTGAACGATGGCTTGAACAACGGTCCGCATAAAGAGGAGAGGGAGCGGGACGACTTCGAGTAAACTTTCAATAGCAATGCACACAGTCTCGGCATTAAACAGGCGCTTAGTGGCAAAGCAAAGATTTATAGCTCGGATGAGGGCCTTGGTGTCGCAATTTGCAGCTTCTTCTTCGACCGACACCAAAGGTACCGGGGATTCTCCATCAAGAGGCGTGGTGCTGGTAGAAGGAATTTTTGACGTAGAAACGATTGCCGGTATCATGTGTAAGGCAACTAAGAGTTCGGAAGGCGAGAAATGGGGATTAAGGCCCGAGCAAAGCTTAGTAATGACCTCTTTAACCAAGGAAATGTTAGTAAGGGCTAAAAACTTCGGGAGCAGTTCGATAACCTCGTCACGTTTAGCCCGGCGACGATAGGAATTAGAATTCGTACATCGGTGATTAGCTTTTTATTGTAATACAAGTTTCTCACGGCATTCACTAACGTTGAGGATGGACCTTTCTACCCGCATTACTTATTGGTCCTGCAGGTGCTGTATGCAGTAAATCAGGTGTAGCCATCACATAGACGAGTCGCGTGACAAGTGTTTCGGCCCCTTTCGGGCAGCTTTTCACGATGGCCATGAGCTCTTCCGAGTCGACGCCGCCCATTTGACGAATAGGCGTTTCCAAGGATTTGAGTATCACGCGTTTTATGTCGGCATTCGCTTGGACATAAACATCAACTAGGGCAGTTGTTAATTTATGGTTTTTTGGTAGAAGGATAAGGAAAAATGCAAGCATATTTTTATTAATTCATCTGTCCAGGTCAGCTGGATTCGGGATTCTATTTTGATATCCTTTGGTGTATTACCAATCGATTTTGAATTATGTTGCCGTGGATCTAATAAAACTTCGGGAGGATGGGGGGCTCTTTAAGTTGAGCTATCTGCTGAAGGGCAAATTTTTCCATGATCACAGCATAATTTTTCGTATCGTACAGCTTTTGCATAACGAAATCGAGAGCTAGTTTTCTCAGATCAAGATCCGATGAATGGGTCATGGCTGCAAAAAATATTTTAGACAACACTTCGTTCCTAACGGCGGGCCTAGTGTCGGCCATTTTGGCACAAACGGGAAACAGCATATTGGCAATGGAAGTCGCAGGGGCAGATTGCCGTCCTGGGTCATCTTCGGCATCTATGGCTTCGGTTATAAAACCGAAAAACTCATCAATTATAAAGGTGGTTATGATAGGAGCTTCGGTCACTAGACGGGTAAGGCAGTGAGCATTTTCGTCTTTAACGCATTGTCGAGCAAATTCAATAAATAATTGTTCATATTTGGCGCAGGAGGTAAGGTCCAACGCTAGACCTTCACGATAAATTTTACCCAAAACAACGAGAGCCAAATCAATTTGGGCAGTGAGATCAGACAATATCGATGCGACTAAAAAATCAAGGATTTCAGCCGAAAACTTAGATTTTGAAGCGTGTTTTTCAAATTCGGTTTTAGCAACATTTTGCGTGGCAAGCAAAACATCCTTAAATGAAATGACGTTGGTTAAAAGATCAATTTTGTATTTCAGGGGATAGCGTTCATTGGTGGGTGAGTTAAATAAGATACGGAATACGGCATTCTTACATTGAACGCTAGCGTCAAAGTTATCCAGTATTTTGGCTTTTGCGTGCTGGGCTGCATAATTCTCAGGATTTGCAAGGTCGGCCATGGAAGCCTCCGATGACCCCGATGCACCGTTAACACTTGCGAAAGATCTTAGGCATTGCCTAAGCCGACTCGAACGCTTAACTACGTCAAAATCGACACCTGTGTTTGTCCCTGCGATTGTTGCAATGATTTTCGTAGTTTGGAGCTAAAAAGCCTTTCCATTTGTTCCTCAAGAAGGTGAGCTGTTTTCTCGCCACCGCCTAAAGTGGCTTTTATGCCGCCCTTCACCATGGAAGCATCTATAGTAGATTTCGCATATGTTTTGCTATCCAACGCTTCTTTCAAGGTGTCATTTTGAGCTTGGTTTACAAGGTTACTCAGCAATTGTGCCAGTTGCAATTTGTGGGTTTCAGAGCCAGCTTTTGAAATTGCATGGTAATTTTGTACAAAGGTAGGTGGGATAATGTCTGGAACCTTAAGCAAATTATCTAGCACTAATCCTACAACATTTTCAGTTGTGAGAGCATCAAGGTACTTTTGTTTCAGCATTTGATATATCAGTTGCTAAATTTAAATTGGCCTTTCCTCCCTCAATCTTAAATTTTGTGCCAATCTCTAAGTTTGTTGTGGAAGACAATTTAGCAAACTTGTACAAGCATCTTGAAATTTCAGTCTGGCTCAACCCCAGCTCAATCAAAATTGGAACAATTTGAGATTGATACTCAATAGATGATGGATGCTTTACAAGATTTATAAAACGGTTTTTGAGGCCCTTTTTCACAGAAGTAACCTGGGATTTAGCTAAAGTTGGTGGGAGGTTGTTGTACAAGGTAATAAATGTTGCAACAATTTTACCCATATATTGAGGCCGCTGTAAAGCAATATCAGTGAGTGATCCAATAAGTGTGTTTAAATTAGAATGTGATATAGTCATTGAGGCACAAAGCTTAACCATGGATGTTAAAATTTGTTTACTCTCTTCCTGCAATTGCAGGTATCTTAAAAATTTGTGTCTTTCAGGTACATCATCTAAAGAAAAGGTAGAAGTTTTAGCTGAAAAAGAATCTGCAGATTTACTACTTTGAGCTAGGACAACAGCCTCCATAAATTTAATAACCTGTGTACGCACGCCATCATTGTCAGATTCAATCATATTTAGAACATAACTTTTAATGTTTTTTAAAAATATCCATATTTGATGAGTCATATCATTTATGGTTGATTGGTTATCTGATTTAGTTACCCAAGCTAAAAAGACTTTGTAGATAGTTGTGATTATTTGAATAATTCTTTTCTGAAACAGTGGATTAGCATCCCTAAGATATATATTTATATGGCCCATGACCTTGCCTAAATTTTGTGGATTCTTTTTACAAGCCTCTTCAATAAATGAAATCACACACTTTTTAACTTCGATGGAAGGATCTGCCTGAAAAGCCAGTATATCATTAAAAAAAATATCTAATAAGGCAGGATCTTTATTGATCACGACGTCCTGGGCTTCTTTCAATGCATTAAGCTTATCCTGTTCTGTATCCGCTAACGTAGCACAATTAATCAAATAAATAACCTTTTCAGAATTTGTGGACTGGCTGGACTCAAAAAAAGAAGGTTGTTGCAGCATGTCGGTTGAAAGCATATGTAGTAAAATTACGAATGTATGCTAAATAAATGTGATGGCTGCAGTAGACTCTTTTGAATCCTTTTTTAATGAAATAAATAATACTAATCATGTATCCTTTTTTCTTCTAATTTTTAGCCAAGTTTTATTGAAAGGTGTAGCAAGAACTTATATTTAATAAATCCTAAATGGCTTTTTATATCTAATGTACATTTATTAATAAATTATTAATTTTTTTAGAAGAAATTAGAAAATATTAAAAAAATATTAGATACATATTATGGTGATTCAGTTGAATTATTTAGCAAGAAAGAAATTGACAAAATGAAAATGTATGTTGAATCTAATTGTCACCCAGAATCAAAAATGAGAATAAACCCTTTGTTTACAAGGAGTGGATTTGAGCTTGGAGGCATACCTATTGTTTTTGGAATGCTCTATTTTCATTCCCCTCAATGGCAAACATGGTTGGCAAAGAATAAAAAACAAACATTCATGTTTGTAACCTTACCTTTTGTATTTTTTCAATGGCTAAATCAAACCCAAAATGCTTTATTTAATTTTTCCAATAGGAGTAATGCTTTGGTAATTGATACGTTAATCACTGTTTTTATTTTAAGTCTTTTTAAATAAACATCGTTTTTAATTTAAATATTTATATATATATGGTTTTGTTTTAAATGTTGTGAATTATATAATTTTTTTTATTTCAATAATCCAGATATATGAATTATTTATTTATTTTTCTAATAGAAAGTATCCACACCTACTTTTGTAACAAGTTATACCTTTGCAACATTTAGTGCCATTAGTGTTGCAATAGGTATTTATGTTTTTTCCACATGTTAAGGTTTGGAGTCTTTACAGAAACACAGACATATATCAAAACCTGTTCATATAATTTCATTGACAAAATTTATACCATTTATTGCTGTAGGTTAATTTTGGTTTATGATAAAATTTTAGCAATTGCAAATGTAGTTAATTTGCTATGTATGAGGTTTTCAGAACTTCAGACGGGAATTAAAATATCCACCAAGGACAACCAGTATATATGCCACTCTACTAAGGCTGCTCAAAAGGTTTTTTACATTGCATTAAAATTGACACATATCACTATATATATTAATATCAGATGCTGGTAATCTTGCCCTTATATGATGGGGTATGCTTGTAGTTTATACGTTTTGTCACTTTAAGAGTTATATCAGAAAAAATGTTTATTATTAAGTCATTTAAGGGTGGGTTATTTTTTAATAATTGTTAAGAGCAACTGTAATATATCAACAAACTATATTATTTGTAAAATTTTCATAAAACTTTAAATCTTTCAGTCTAAAATTACACTAGTCACTTGTAATTAATTATTATAGTTTTTTGATATAATTCAAAAGTGTTAAATTTTTTGCTTAATTTTTTACTTTACTTCATTAGCCTTATTGAAAATTAAAAAAGAAAATGATAAAAAAAATTACAAACATTTTTTATGATTTTATAACTGGCTACTTAAAAAAATTTAAACCTATTTTTTGGAAGCACATATAATATGGAATAACTCATAAAATTTTATTTTAAGCAATTTTTCTTAGTATTGGTTTGGCTATATATTAATTATTAATATTTTATAAAAGTTTAAAGTCATATTGAAAAATGGGTAAACTCAAAGAGAGCACCCATTTTTTAGGCATTCACATGTATTATGTTAAAATTGTTGATTTTGATATTTAATACTTTGTATTTCTAGGCATTGATTGAGACCGGTTTTACGAGAGTTGTTCTACCTATTCCCATCTTAGTGCTTCCACCTTTTATAACCGATTATCTCATTAGACGGTTAAATTAATAAATCTTTGTTTTACTTAAATTTTTTAGCGTATTTCTAATAATTTATCTTTGTAATGTTGGATAGAAAAATTAATTATGTAGCATTTTCTCTTTACTGTTCACTTAGATATAGTTTATATTTTCGGAGGCACCCATCCTTTGTGCTGGTCATTCAAGGCGTTGCAGTTAGCTTATGCTTTGCGCTTGCTCTCCCTTTTGCCATCTCTATTTTCCCACAAACTTCAAAGGTATAGTTTATTATGCTTTATATTTTACGTTATCCAAGACATAATTTAAAAAGTATACTGGACATATAAATATGCCTGTAACACATGAAATTACCCATAATTGTCCGAAAAAGGGTTTCCAAACCAAAATTAATCAAATAACGCATAAAATATTTGCATACATTACAAAATAATTGTATTCTCTAATTAAAATAACAATTTTTGTTACAAAATATAAATATACCTTATAGTAAAAAAAGTGTGCCGTTATTTAAAGTTTTTTATAGACTTTTAGGCTCGCACAATTTTAATTACTACTTTTTTTTTAAGATTTTATATGTCGATTTGGAGCCTAAAGCACGCCAATCAGTGGAGCGATTTTACAGTAATGCCAACCAATTGCATGTTGCACAGCCGTTAGATGCCTACGTTTACTATAATAAAGGATTATAGTATTTATTAACTGCTAATCGTCAGTTCATATCTCATTTATCTGTGCTCACCCCTCTTTTATAATATTTCACAGGTCAACAAATTTTTGAGAGTTATGAGCTAACTACAGAGACCAAACCTGCCATCTTAGCTATTTTCAAATCCGTTTACCGTTTTTTCTGATCAAACTTAGTTAGTCAGCTATAAACATTGATAATTTTAGAAAAAATGTCAAAAAAAAAGGCATATTCACAACAGCTAAACTGTTAAATTCAAACTTTGAATGTTTTTTATAAAAACCGATAATTTGGACGCGAAATATCTGTACTATCTAAATGCTGCTGTAAGAGCTTGGTATACTAAAAATTTTATTTCTTATTATTTGAGTTGATAAATATAAGAAACAATGGATTTTTATATGAAAAAAAGATTCTTGAATTTTTTCTAAGAATATTCTCGAGGTCGCAAAATTTGTCAATTTGGTCAAAAAGGCCATTTTTTGATATGGACGGATCAGTGCTAAGAGCGGAAAATATATATGAGATAAGCATTATGGGGATGTATGCTTTTATGTTTTCATTAACTTATTTTTTCTGGCATTGATATTTGTTGACCTGTTTTATAAATATTTAATTTGTTACAGCAACATATTGAAAAGAAAGTCTATATTTGTACTATATTCATATATTTTATATATTTAAAAATTATTGAATTATATTATGGTATATTTTTTAATAAAATAATATTTTTATGTTTAAATACTACTAATTTGTTTTTTAATATGGAAGCAGGTAAAACAAAAATATAAAAATTGATCTTAATTTTTAAATAAGAGCAGATGTTGTTTTGTAGGGATGAATGTTAGATATTTTATTTTTCTAAACATATTGAATGTATTAAAAACTGTATTTACAATTTTTTTTTATACTCAATTTTCGCAACATTTATTTATATTCTATTTAATATACATATATTTTCTATTTTGTAAACAATGTCTTTAATGTTTTTCACGCATACATAACAGACCCTAAGCAAATATTAATATTTAATAGAACAACATATGATTTTGAAGAAGTTTTGATAAATTTAGTCCGAGTAAGGTGTTTTAAAACTAGTGCCGAATTTGTAACCAGGTTTGCGCCATGAAGAATTTTTTTCCTTTTGTGTAGTGAACACGTTTGCGAGATACCTCACCCCTAGGCAAGATAATTAAAATCGCTCCTTAAGAATAAAATGAAGTGTTATAAAATCCGGGGTCGAGTCGAGCACCGGAAACAAGAAAATCACATTTGCTTGATTCGTTCCAAACATGATAATTTTTAAAACTAGAAAATAATCGAATATGTACTAATTCCTCATTTAATATAATTAATTCAAGTACTATTATAGCAGATTAAAAAAATGTGAAGGAAATTTTATTTAAGCAGAAAACATTATAATTTAGACATTATCTAATTTAGCATTAGGAACATTGGCGGCTGGATAAATAATGTTGATCCAAGGGTTCTGTAGCAATTTGTTTAAGTATTTCTGCCTCGGGATTGCTCGTTAGCGGGACAACGAATATTTCTATGCCTGTTAAAATTATGCCTATTAGGTTACAATTCAGGTTTACAACTCATTTCATCTTTTTAAAAATTTAAATACCACGACAGTCAGATACTGTAGAGCTAGCCCAAGCAAGGCCGTAGATGCAAATTTTTAAAGTACATTAGGGAGGAGTTTGTTTCAAAATTTTTAAAATTTTGGCAAAAATTATTTGAAATAAAACGCAACCCTTTAAGTTACAATTTAACATATGCGCATAAAATGCTTTAGTTGGGGGGGGATCTGCACTTAAAATTTTTTAAAATTTTGAAAAAAAAATATTTTGGAATTTTTTAAAATTTCCACTAAAAATAAAAAATATTTATGCTCGTGCCCTTATTACACCGTCGACAAAATATTACGAAGGCAGGTATATCGAAAATAAGTAATAAATTTTGGGTTTAAAAGCTTATAACATTATTATCTTGTAAGTTTTTTTGCTATGAATTATACTTTACTTATAAATAGGTTACAAAGGACGCTTTTAGAAAAATTAAGTGTATTTTGCTAATATTTAACTAACATTCGAAAAAATTTATTTTAACTTTATTATACGGGGAAAAAAATGGTTTAAAACATGTTATTTCGAGTTCCAGTTTATCGCAAAATGTGGGTAGGTTTTGAGTAGCCAGTAGAGTTCCACCCGGGCCTTGATATATCGGCCCCCACTCACGCCACCGTTTTCTACTTAGCTAGGTTCAATCTGAAATTTTTTTATTTGCTCCGGCCCGAAATTAAAAATTACGGCCTGAAAATGGTATATTTCAAGTTAGAATTTTTAAAATTATTAATCTTACAGTGCAATTGAAGTCTTACCCTATGTGCAACAAAATTTTTGTCCATATTAGCAATCAGGTCAACAAATATTTATGTTAGAAACGTGATTAATATGAAAACATAAAAGAATGCATCCCCATGATGGCCTAATCTCATATGTGTTTGTCGTTTCCTATCTTTGGTATTTTCCTCCTTTGCTTTTTTTAGATCCGTCTATTACGAAAATGACTTTTAACCAAATTGATTTCTAAAAATTCCCTAAAAAATAATTTTTTTTTGCATATTAAATTCCCCTGTAACTTCTAATATTTTTATTCACAAATGAAAAAGATTGTTAATTATATCAAGTTCTTACTCGAATTTAGATAATGCAAAATATATCTCCAAACTTAAATATGTCACGATATTTATTGGCATGAAAATATAACTTAAGTTCTAAATTTTAACAGTTCAACTATTAAATGTGCAAACCAAGATTTCAATTCTATTTTTTTTCCCAGTTTTCTACTTAGGCTCGGTTTGGCCTGAAATTTTTTATTTGCCCGGCCCGAAATAATTACGGCCTGAAAATGTTATATTTCAAGCTATAAATTATATAAAATTATTAATCAAATACAGTGCAATCGAAGTATTACCCTAATGTGATCAAAAATTTGTCTATTTTAGTTCAAATCAGGCAATTTTTAAAAAAATGGCCCAGCTTGAGATTATTTTTTCTAATTTAGGGACGCCCGCCTCACACGCGTAAATTTTCTCTGACCTTAGTTTTTTATCGCCAGTAACTAACTAGTAGGAGCTTAAATAATTGATGATTATATAACTAATAAAATTGCTAAGCTTTCCTCGGTTAAGGTAATAATTTAATTTGTTATCAGTCTAACAGCATCAGGAACTGCATTAACAGGTAAGTCCATTTAAGCATCAAATGGTAATTGTGCACCCCTCACCATTATTATTGGTTTTTTAATAAAATAAGAGTTATGCCAGCTAATGTGCCTTTTCTGGATATAATTTATGTGGCGAGTTGCGCCGACTAAGTTAACCTCTGACGGCAGGACTTTATAGGTTTTTTCCGGAATGTAATGGAAGTAAACAATTTGACATTGTAGTTTCCTAAACCTTTCTCCCATCGGGAACGGCTCTCATCAGGGATTTGATTTTTAGCTCCAGCAGAGCTTGGCGCCCCGCAGGGTAAAACGAGATTTAAAGCACGCCGGCAACCTAGAGTTTTAGGCTCTTAAAAAATTAGATTGCTTTGAGAATTTACTAACAATAGACCATCCCATTAACTAGACTTAGATTGTAGAAAAGGACGTCCGAGGCTATGTAATTATGATAGATAAAATTCCTAACATTTTTTGGTTATATAGTAATGTAATACCCAAATTTTTGGACATTTTTACGTTATTAAGTGGAGTTATAGATGAATATCCATGCGTTAAGAAATATGTTCTTTTTTTAGCTTTAATCCGTCCTCCGCGATTTTGCATACGATAGGCTAATCCAGCTGCCAAATCTAATTCGTCACCTCCCCCTTTATCGAAATTCAAATAGAAATAAAGGATTTAATATCGTGGCATATATGGAAGTTATAAACATGTTATTTCAAACGGAAATCACACAACCAATTATCACTTTTTTAGGGATTAAGAAGAATAAAATTGGTATCGACGTTTATAACCCCTGTTTACAATAGGATTAAGTGCATATATCCGCCAACTCCATAAGAGCTATTGATATAACGCCACATTTTCTAGAACATTACAGTTTTTAGGCTTCACAATCCCGACAAAAGCAGAAGCGTTAAACTGCTAAAACACTGCCCGTCGACCTCTCGCCCTCTCTTGAAAATACGGCACCGTAGGGCAGCGCCGTTTAGCCTGTCGGGTAGGCATACCCATCCTAGACTTAAAGCTAAAGACCGGCTGACAATATTTAAATATATATAAAATTTGAGACTGATCAAAAAGCCCTACAATTTCACTTACAACATTTATTTGAAAATAATAAATTATGTATTAGATTAAAGTGTCTATATTTACCAACATAAATTATTGCATCAATGTAATCCATGACCCGTGAATAGGTGCTTCCGGCAGGTAGATCTAGGAATATTTGAGTGTCATCTGAGTAAGTTACGATCCCAATTCGCGTTTTTTCATATGATATTGGGTTTTTGGCATGTATCTCATTAACTAATTTCTGCAAAATTATCCAAATATTTTTATCCATACATTTTATGCAATAACATAAATCAAATGATTTAATTCAAGCTTTAAGCTTCGCATTCGGTGATTTGAATCATAACTTTAAAATGGTTAAGCTTTTACATTAAAGGCCAAATAGAAAAGGCCAGCTTGTGGCCGAGAGGGACCTATTTACACTCTAATTCCTTTACTAACAGGCCTGCTAGCCAAAGACGTCATTAATATTGACCCTACGGCTCATAACGACTCCAAGTCCTCTTGCCTAAATAGGAAATCTAAAAAAACAATCTATTTCCTTTTAATTGAATTCCACTTTGTCCCCATTGCATTCCTTAACATATTCTGTTACCGTCCGCATGCTACATTCCGCCGGCGGAATATTGTTAGGACTAGACCTCAATGAAGCCTACATTATGCCGACGGAATTTGGGTAGTTACAGTCCCGTTGAGGTCAAGCGCAGATAATATTCAGCCGACGAAATTGCGTTTTGAGTGTACGTCCAAAAATACTCCGCCGGCGGTAGGTTATTAACGTTGAGGTCAAGTCCAAACTATATTCTGTTGGCGGAATATAGGGAAGACGCTGAGTTATTAATTTAATGTATGTAAACCTTTAGCTCAACGATTTCACAATTATATACTTCGGCCCCTATGGTGCTACTTACATCAACTACGAAAACAACATCCAATTCGTAAGGTGCATCAATTTGTGCGCCTTCATTTTCTAAATATTTAACGGTTTGTTTTTAGGTATCTTTTCAGCCGGTTATAGCTTCATCGACGCGCAATTACATAGGCGTAGTGGCACATTTTAATTCTTAAAATATCTATATTTTAAACTTTTACGTTTTCTGTTTTAATTTTGAATTATTACATGAATATAAAGCTAATACAATAAACCCCACTTTAGCTCTTCAGCTCCGGCAAGAATTGGAGTTAATAATAGATAAGGAGCTATAATAATAATAAATAGCTTCCACTTAAAAAGGGGCAATAAAACTCTAAAAAAGTGGCTCTTGTAAATTTGTCCGAAAAGATGAGTTTTTGATTTATTTTTATAATTTTAAACTTTTTTATATTAAAAAACAGAAAAAAAATCTAATTTTAAAATAATTGTGTCTCATATTTAGTTCAAAAATCAGGCTGAATCGATCGGTAAATTAATTGTAAACAGTAGGGTCGCAAAAATTATAACGGCGAGCATGGACTTTTTAAATTTAGTAATTACGTTTGAGGGCTAAATTAATGCATTAGTAAAGTTTTTCTAGTATAAAATTTGCAGGTTGAGCCAATATTGGAAAAATATAGGACACCAAGTGGCGAAATATTCTGAAGCCCCATCACAGGTATCGTTCAAAAAGTTGTTCGCGCTTTTAATTTTACCGTTAGTAAAAAAAGATATTGCTAACTTAAGCGGCCTTTCGTAAATTCCTATAGTGAGATTAAATTGACTGCCCTCGCAGTTTTTTCTGTTTGAATAATAAATTACAATGTTAAATAAGCCTCTAAGCTAAAAAAAAGAGCCTTTTTAATAATTTTCGCGTTCAGAGTTCATTCATTTCTTGGTTATATAAATTTTTCTAAAAAAAATATTGGTTTTTTAATGTTGCAAAATTTTTTAAGCGTTAAAAAAAATGAGTCATGGGAAAATGAGTTTCAGCTATGTATGTGTAGTAGTTAAAAATTTAATAAACTAAGAGCAATAGCACTGGAAGTAAAAAATGTTGCATATAATGCTTAATAATTTTTTTATGTATAGTTTAATTTTAAAAATTTAGAATTTTTATTTACAATTTTTTGAAAAATTGAATGAACTTGAACGCGCTCTATTGCATGAAAAAACGTTTTGGTAAGCTCACAAACTAGGTTATTTTTCATTTGCCCATAAATTCCATCACAATCACGTTTTTTGTTTCCCCTGATCTGAATAATATTGCATAATTATTCCTCTAAATTTAATAATATTATAAATGTTATTGCGTATTTTATGATGAGCAAAAATAAAAAACATTATATTTATTTTATGCTATTTAAAATTTTATTTTATTTCTTTTATAGAAATTATTAGCATTGGTTATATTCAATACTAGAGGTTAAAATCAGGGAGCTTAAACTAAGATTTTAGCGGGGTTAATGAGGTGAGCACTCACTCCTCATTTAAATCAAATTTTGCCAATTAATTATATTTAAAAACATTACCAATATAATGATTTGTTTTTTTTCAAACTCATTATGAAAAATGTTACAGTCCACAATTCAAACCAAAAGAGTACCACTCATAAAAGTTGCAAGCTCAAACGCATTAATTTTTTTTGCTCACCACTATGAGCAGTTTTATAGGTAAAAAAATCAAATTGGCTGCGGCTAGTAAAAAAAAGGTTTAAAGAATAAAATTTTGAGCGCATTTGATTAACATTGAGGTGACATTTTTTTTATTTTAAAATTATTTTTTTTACAATTTTGAAATTATTATTAGCCGCAGCCATAACCGCGTAACTTTTAACAACCTGATAATTTTGTATTGTTAATAGGCATAAGGACTTAGGTTCATTAAATTTCTATAAACATATAAAATTATGTAGCCACATAAATTTTTAATATATAAATCAACATTTTTTTTAATTGTAAAAAGGCTACTTGGAAGAGTAATGTGAAGTAATGCAGAATACAATAAAAGGACAAATTTTATCATGATAATTCATCAAAAAAATGATTGTTGCAAATTAGGCAATGTAACAATTAGATCATCTTTAATCGCATGAAATATTTTAAAAAAAAACATGCATTTGTGACATGCTCAATAACAATAAGATATTCTGTAATCGAATAAATATAGCTTTTTTAGAAATCACTTCATAATTTTGGTTCACAAAAATAAAAAAAAAAGGTAGCCGAAATCTAAGAAAATGCATTTTTATTGTCAGATTTATATGAAATATGAAGAGGTTAAACTCATTAATAAAAATCTAAAGACTAAAATACGAAGTATATGAATATTATTTTTTTTTACGCGATTAGCACTGTGGGGTCTATATGAACCTCAGCACAACTTTTTTGAATATCTTCAAAAATATTTTGTATTATGAGTCAAATTTTTTTGACTTTTTTCTTGAATACATATTGAACAAATCTAGTAATTAAAATTTGGTCTTTATCAAATAACAAAATTTAGAAATTAGAAAATCTATTGGGGTCCGTATGGACCCCACACAATTTCACTGTTGAAACCATGATATTGCCTCAATGTAAAATAAACTTAAATAATTACAACTTTATTTTTTAGTCATTTTTTTAAATAATTTTACATATTAAGTATATAAAATGTTTGAATTGTATAATAATGATAAGAATTATTAGGGTGAATAATAGCCAAAAATAATTTTTTAATTCTAAATATTTTTTTCCAATAATCTTTCTAAATATGAATAGACCTAGACAGGCACGTAGGCAGAACTTTTTCTAAAGGGGGGGGGGGCAAGAAATTTTAGGAGAAAAATTAATGAATTACCTTGTTGCTTAATGAATGATCATATTATGACTAGCATAAAATATTTATTTATATTGCATCATAATTAAATTAATGTATGACATAAATTCAAGAAAAATTTTATAAAGAAAATAAAAATATTTAAGAAATTGATATTCTTCTAGGATCTATTGAAAACCACTCTAAGGTTAGATCTATTAATGCAGTGTTATCTATTATGTCCTTATGTATCGCTCATTTGAGATCTTAAATATGTTTTTATGCGCTTCATGGTGCTAAAGCTTCGTTCAATTGTACACGTATTGGTAGTGAAAGAGCAAAAAGCAGAGCCCTTTTAAGCCGCAAAATTGCCAAAAAATAATAAATATACCAGCATGTATTCCGATTTTTGTTTAATAAATAAAAATTAGTGTTAAATTGCACAAAAAAAAATTAAAAAGCTATTTCTAAAGGGGGGCAACGGCCCCCCTTTGCCCCCCCCCCCCCCCCCCTCGATACGTCCCTGGACCTAGATTTAATAATATTAAACAATGTAATATATTCACATGATTTATTTAATGTAATATAAAAAAATAAAAAATTTTATTTTTCAGATTTTTTTACTACTTTGTGTCAAATATAATTTGCATTATTCATTAATGATAACATATATTAGTATATAATTAAAGTGCACGTATTGCTTTTTAAAATAATAAAACAACAAAGACCATAGCTTTAAAACTTTTAAAGTTATAGAAGTTTAAAATTAGGGTCCCTACGGACCCCACTATAGCATTCGCCTTACTAATTTCTCACCCTAGCATTCGCGGGTAAAATACACTGGTCAACGAATTTGCTTGGCAAATAAAACTGCAGCAAAATAATCAACCTGATGATCATTGCTCAGCTAAATAGTTAACAATCAAAAAAAAATGGCCAAGTTTGGCTAAATTGACTTATTTTGCGATCTCGAGAATCCCTTAAAGAAATATAATTAATTTTTTTTTCATCAACTATAACTTCTATTTTTCACCCAAAAAATGAAAAATTAACCTTTCAAATAATTTCTTACAATACAATTTAGGTTTATACACAATATTTTGTACCCAATTATAGGACACGACGTATTGGTTTTGAAATAATACAACTATTTGAAGGTTTATTAACAGTCTTATTATAGGGCGTGTTCAGACTTTATTTTATAAAATTTAAAAATATTGGTCTAATGTTAAAAATTTTTTTAAGGGTTAATTTAAAATATAAATTATTAAGATTTCTAAATATACTTAGAGCAACTGCTCCAAGTGGTAGAAATAATTGTAAGAATAATGATTAATAACACTGGACAACAAAAAAAAACAACATAAACGAATTTTTGAGGGTTTTGTAGAGAATTTTCTTGCGATAACGATCCCGGGTTTAGTTTTTTTTCCAATGCCTCTAATTTATTTTAAACCGCGTCCAAAGTTCAGAAAAGAATTCACAAAATTTCTTTTACCACTAATTCTACAAAAAATCTATTGGCATATTCAGATTCCTTATAAAAAACATATCTAAAAAAGGTTATTAAATAAAATTTTTAGCAATTTACTTTCAAGTTATTTAGGACCAAAAAACGGAGTTTATGACGAAAACCACTAATTTTACAAAAATGAAAAAATAAAAAAAAATTAAATATTTAAAAAAAATTTAAACCCCTTACGTTAATAATGAATGTTTTCGTTATCTAAATATATTTTTAAACTTTTGTTACTACCCATAGGTTTTATGATATAGAAGCCCAAAATACCCCAAAAATTGAAAAATCTTAACTTTGACACCGAATAACTAAAAATCTGAGGCATTGGCTAAAATTCTGATTTCAATTCGTGATCAGCACCATAAACTTGACCAAAAACCATAGTTGCCATAAATGATGCTTAAGGTTGTCCAAATTTTGTTGTTCAGTGTAATTTTCGATATAAAACTTAAACATTTAAATTTTTAAAATAAATTTTTGGATTTTTTTTTAAAAACGAATGAAGTCTGAACGCCCCATTACATATACAAATTTTTTTAATATTTATTTTGTTTTAAATATTTTTTGTTTTTTTATACATTTTTTATTTTAATGTTCATAACTGGCTTGTTAAATTTGTTATATAAAACGGTGAGTGGATTTAAAAATCCCTACAGGTCTCTAAATTTAGCTTTACCCGCGAATGGTAGGGTAAGATTTTTGTAACGCAAATGGTACAGTAAGGTCCATACGGACCCCAATTTTAAACTAACTTTAAGAGTTTTAGAGTGATCTTTATATTTTAATTTTAAAGAAAAATACATGCTTTGATTACACAGGTCAACAAATTTATGAGCTAACTACCGAGATCGAACCTGCCATCTTAGGGATTTTAAAATCCGTTTCGTTTTTTCTAATCAAACTTAATTAGTCAGTTACAAACATTTAAAATTTTAGAAAAAATTCCAAAAAAAAAAAAACAAAAAAGATTTAAAAACAAAAATAAATTGAACTTTTTTTTTTTTTGCATATTTACAACAGCTACACTGTTAAATTTAAACTTCAAATAAAACTTTTATTAAATACCGATAAAATCGTTTCGTATTTAAGTTTGGTCGCGAAATAACTTGTGTTATCTAAATGCTGATGTAAGAGCTTGATATGCACGTGCAAAGTGAGTTTTTATTTTCGTGAAATTTGAAAAATTCTGAAAATTTAAAAAAAAAAAAATTCAAAATTTTTCCAAAAACTTTTTAATTCAGAAAACATTTTATGTGCATATGGGTGCGTTCAGACTTTGTTCGTTTTTTTTAAAAATTTTAAAAATTGAAAAAATTCCGAATTTTTTGAATTTTTATTTATTTTTTTCAAAATTTTTTAAAAACTTTTATTTCAGAAAAACGATTTAAATGCTAATTACAAAAAATTGGCGACTTTTTGTAAAAAAGCGTTCAATGTCAAAAGGTTAAAATTTTAAAATTTTTAAAAATTTTAAAGCCCTATATTAAATTTGGCAACATTTTAAAATATTGCATTTTATTACAAAATAAAATTTTTAAAACTTGAAAATTTCACGAAAATATAAACTCACTTTGCACGTGCCCTATAATAAAAAAATTTTATTTCTCAATATTTGAGATGATATATAGAAGTTACAAAAGATTTTTATATGAAAAAAAGATTCTTAATTTTTTTCTTTTTAGGGTATTCTCGATCTGTCAATTTGGTCAAAAAAGGCCATTTTTTTGATATGGACGGATGTAAGGAGCCGAAGCCGGAAGAAACTAAGAAAAACGAAATATCTATATGAGGTATATCATGGGGATAAATTCTTTAATGTTTTTATAAAATTCACGGTTGTGCCAGATATTTGTTGACCTGTGTTATATATAGACTAATATAAGTTATCATTACTGAATATAATATTGCAATTTTTATTTGACACAAAGTAGGGCGCGTTCAGACTCATTTTATTTTTTTGAAAAATTATAAAAAATTTAAAATTTTCACTTTTTGACAGTGAACGCTTTTTTCAAAAAGTCGCCAATTTTTATTATTAGCATTTAAATAGTTATTCTGAAACAAAAATTTTTAAAAAAAATGAAAAAAAATAATAAAATGAAACGAGTCTGAACGCGCCCGTAGAAAAAAATCTAAAAAATTAGAATTTTTTATTTTTCCATATTAGATTAAATAAATCATATCAATAAATTAAAATATAAATATTATTGATTAAATCGTGTTTTTAGGTTGGGTAGAAAATTTTATGAAAAATTCATGGAAAAAATACATTATGAAATTAATAATTA
This sequence comes from Acutogordius australiensis, assembly GCA_030555515.1. Lineage (NCBI taxonomy): Eukaryota > Metazoa > Nematomorpha > Gordioida > Gordea > Gordiidae > Acutogordius > Acutogordius australiensis. The sequence goes on along the minus strand of JAUIRJ010000153.1, from coordinate 23,988 downwards.
TTTTTGACTATTAATTACCATAAAAACTAGATATTTTAAAGAGAAAAAAAAATAATTCATATTTTTAATATACAATACAAACATTTTATATACTTAATAATTAAAATTGTTTAAAAAAAAATAACTTGAATATAAGGTTGCAATTATTTAAGTTTAAATTAAAATAGAGGCAATAACATTGTTTTCGACATTAAAATTGAGAGGGTGGGGTCCATACGGACCACAATTCAATTTCTAAATCATAAACAAAAAAAACAAACAGTTAGTTTGAGGTTTCCCCAATACCTTTCCCCAATAAGGGGTGCCATACCCGTTAGGGCTTTGACTCTTTAACCCGAGCAAAGCAATTAATATTGCCGACGGGTTAAATAGTAAGATTTGCATGCACGCCGGCAACCTATGTTTTTAGCCTAGGCTCTTACTTTTAGACATATCGTTAAAGACCTACTGCCAAAGCAGGCCACTCAGAAGCTTTAAAGTGGTTGGTATACTATTTTTCCGAAGAAAAAAGCTACAGTGCACGGATTCGAACTCGCAACTTCCTGCGTCTAAAGCAGAAGGTTTGCCACTGAGCTATCTGAGCCTATTCTAAATCATAATCAAATCTTGTCATTAGACTTAGACCAAATTCAAATTACAAGTTTTGTTTTTTATATATTTAAGAAAAAAGTCACAAAATTTTGGCCAATAATAAATTCTAAAAATTTTTGTTTTTTTTAAATTTTTTTCACACTAGCCGCCTCAATGTTATTCAAATGCGTACAATTTTTTTTTGTAACTTTTTTTTTCACTAGCCGCAGCCCAAAGTAGAATAATATCTAAAAAATTGTTTTTTTATTTTTTTATATTACATTAAATAAATTATGTCAATAAATTGAATGTATAAATGTTATTACTCATATCGTGTTTTTACGTCTAGTAGAACATATTTAGAGAGTTTCATGAAAAAAATAATATTTTGATATAAAAATTATTTTTGGCTATTATTTACCATAAAAACTAGATATTTTAAAGAGAAAAAATAATTTATATTATTATTAAACAAAACAAACATTTTGTATACTTAATAATTAAAATTATTTAAACTAGAATATAAGGTTGCAATTAATCACTAATTTTGTTTATTATATATTAAAGAAAAAAGTTAAAAAAAATTTTCCAATAATATATAATATTTTTAATAATATTTAAAATTTAAAAAGTGCTGGGGTCTGTATGTAACTTACAGTGCTATTCGCGGGTTAAAATTTATACAAGAAATTTAATTTAAAAAATGGAGTATATTTTTAGTATTAATAAAATGTAAATATTCAAAAATTTTATTTTACTTTAAAAAAATGTATTTTGCCTACTATATATTTGTTATTTAATTTCTATAAACTAATCTGAAAAATTGAAAAAAAAATTAGCTACAGCCTATTGTCCAGTGTTCTTTTTTACGTATATAAAATAATTATATTATTATATTTAAAGATTTTGTTCCCCAGCTTGAATCTCTTTAAACATATAATTATTTAATTTTATTATGATTTACTAAAACTTTTTATTTACAAGACATGGTCTATGCTAGCGCGGGAAAATATTTATGCCCTTATGTTCTTGAATTTGAATCGGTAGGAGTTATGGCAAATGGTAGGATTTAATATTTTCAATCTCAAGCAGAAAATTGAGTCATGTAATAAGGATCATGGCTCGGACATTGAGTTATTAAAATATGTTGATGCTTATAGAGAGATTTTAAAGTATTTAGTATAATCAAGGATTGGAACTAGTTCCAGAACTCGGAACTCGGAACTCAAAGAACTCGTCTTTTTTTTGAAATGGAACTCGGAACTCGGAACTAAGTACCAGGGTACTGGAACTCGTGGAACTCGAGTTCCGCTCGAGTTCCTTCGCGATTTATTTCAAATACCTAAAATTCAAACTTTTTTAATTGAATAAAAACGCATTAAAATTAATATTTTTCAAAAAATATATAAAATTTGAATAAAAAAACCTCATTTATTGTTTAAATTATTATTTGATTGCACACAAGCCTTCTAAAATTATATTTGTTAACGTAACATTTTGTTCATACATTCATAAATTTTCCTGCATTTTTAAGTTTTCAAGTTTTTGAATAAATTCTGGCATACCATGAAATTCAGCGGAATTTATAAATTTTATGAACCTCAACTTGTTAATGACCAATATCAATGTTCTTTGTGCAAGTCGTCAAATAAAACAACCTATATAACGGTAATTAATTCTATTTAATATTTTAAGAAATTTACTTCCAACCTTAAAAAACACGTAAAGTGTGTACATAAAGCAGAATATGAAAAGTTTTTAACTGTTACAGAAAGAAAAGAAAAATCCAAAATTACAACTCAAAACAAATTTAAGCAGACAAAAATCTTTAATAACTCCGTGCATCCATGTATGGAAGATTGCGTGGAGTTGGTTACTTTTCATGGCAGACCATTTGAACTATTTTCAAATGATGCCATGATTAGAATCATAAACAAAGCAAGCCCATCAGGAACTAATTTTAAACAGATTAATCTAAGTAATGTTAGAAATGAAGTTGAAGAAAAGGCCAAATATATGCGAACAACTTTAATTGATGATATCAAACATAAAATACTAAGCATAAAATTTGATTTTGCAAGTGTTGCAAACAGATCCTTCTATATGGTAAATTAATTTTCACATTTAACTTTTGTACATTTTAATATAAATATTTAATTATTTTTAAATTTAAATTATTTAGTTATACAAACTAAAAATTTAGACAAATTAGCCAAAACCAGATTTTTAAGAATGTATTAATTTAAAAATTCTAAAATATTTATAATTTTGTTTTATTAATTTTTATAAGGCAAGTCAGTTTTTTATTTTCTAAAATAACCTAGATATTAACTTTTAAAAATTAAATAAAATCATTTTTATAAACATTGTTTAAAAAGCTTTTAAAAAGTTAAATTTAATTGTGATTTTGGCTACTTAGTGTAAAACTTTTTATTCAATTTTTTTAAATAAATTTACGCTATAAATTGCCAATACATTCATATGGATAAAATTCAAGTCCGAGTGCTGGAATGCAAAGAGGTCTATGACCAGCATAATGCAGTTAATATTTCCAAATGGCTTAAAGAAACTGTTTTAAATTACAATATAATGAAAACCCAAATATTATCGATAACTTCAGACACAGCCCGTAATATGAAAGCTGGAATAAAGAATTTTATGGAGCTTGAAACAAGTGAAGATGACATCTTTGACCCATTAGAAGGAATGTTACAAGATGAAGATGATTTAAATTTTATAGAGGATTCTTACGAGGTTTGTGAAATATATGATTTCAACTCATCAATCATCATTGATCTCAACTGTGCTGCACACGTGGTTCAATTAGCAGTTAATTCATTTCTAAGCACACCTGAAATAATTTTGGCAATTAAGGTAGCAAGACAATTGGCTACTAAGCTTAAAAGGCCTATTTTATCAGCAATGTTAAAATCTCAAAATCTTCCTCAATCAATACTTATGCATCAGGTGAGATGGAATTGGACTTACAACTGCAATGGAAGATTGCTCAAACTACGACCGTTTCTTGATAATCACAAAAATATTTTAAATGAGTTGGAAGTTTCCAATGATATTTGGCATATGTTTCAAAGATTAGTCGAAACACTAGGCCCAGCCGCAATTTTAACGAAACACCTTCAGGCACAAACTTTAGACATCTGCAATTTTTTTTACAAAATACTATTTCTGCAAAGCCGTGTTAAAGACCCATTCAACCGACTTTTCTTTATCCCTTTTGCATTTTATTGAACAAAGAGAATCCCAGCTTTTAGATAATGACATATTCAATTGTGGGCTGTTTTTAGATAAAAGATTCTACTTTAAATTAAATAATAATAAATGCGAAAAAGCCAAAAAGTTTCTGAAAATAGTTCAATCAAAAGCATTATCTCTTCAAAGAAATGATTCAGTAAATCACGAGGAAGAAATTATTTTAGAATCTTCTGGAAATATGTCAGATCAATTTTCATTATTAGAGGATGTCTTAAGAGACGAAGAAACATTTTATAAACACGATGACTCAACTGCCCCTCTAATATATGAGCAATTAGATATAGAAATTTTAAAATACGAAAATTTACCGAGGTTTAAGGCGGATGAAAATATTAGAAGCTGGTGGGTAGCTAACAAGGCTGAGTTTCCGCTACTAGGAAACTTAGTTTTAATTGTTGTATCGGTCCCCTTGACCGAGGTGAGTGTTGAAAGATTATTTTCCTATTTAAGCTTTATTTAAGATTCCCAAAGGAATCGACTTAAGGATGATATTTTGAATGATATTCTTTTTGTTGGAATGAATTTTAAGCTTGATAAATAAATGTTTCCATTTTATATAGTTTAATAAATTATATGTGCAATGTCAATAAATTATAAGTGCAATGTGTAATATATCTTTTTTATCTGTCTAGTAATTTTTTATTTATAAAAATAAAAAAATGGAACTCGAGTTCCGATATTTGGGAACTCGTCGGTACTTCCAAGAACTTAGTTCCAGCTCTTTCAAAAATTATCCTAAGAACTCGGAACTTAGTACCAGCTTTTTTCAATAAGTTCCAATCCTTGAGTATAATTAAAAAATTATAGATTTTTTAATATGCTTGGAAAGATGTTTTATTTTATTCAAATTGATGTGCAGGACAAAATAAATATAATATACAAAAGCTGCACTTTAGATTCATTACACTATTGTACAGTAAAATCAATGATTGATTTTGAAGTACCTCTTGTAAGAAATCATTTGAATGATCTTAAAAGTGAGGAAGCTGTAACCACTAGAACATTGTTAAGACTTCATAGAGCCTTTTTGTTTTTCATTGATTTTTTGGCCAGTATTTTGCAAAGTACAACAAAGGCTTCAAAAAAGATTTCTGATAATTTTGGAAATTCAACTAAATTGTCTACCATTGCATTAGATTCTTATGAAAAAACATTATCTATTTACCACCCATGGGTTGTTAGAAAAGCTGTGAAAGTTGCTGTATATACACTACCATCTCTTAACTATCTAATTCAAGTTATGTTGTCCTCTTCGGAGTGCCATGGTAATTATTGATTTTGGTAGGATAATATAAATTATAATAAATTCAGTATGATGGATTTTGTTTAGACCTTAATTCAAACACCTATAACTTCACAAGTTTTAAAGATGTGATTTTGTTTTTCAATATTAAGAAGAATACTTGTGCTTTTGATATAATTTTACATAATTAATCTTTATGGCACATTAATGAAATTTGAAAAATGACAATTTATTTTTATAACATATTGAAAATCTTTAAATAAAATAAATTGTATTTTAGCTTTTAAAGAACATTATAAATAAAACTCATGAATAAATATTAAAAGGATATAATACCCATAAAATTAAAAATTTATACTATTTATAAGAAAACAAAATAAATTTAAAACATTCATTTAAAATACACATTTTCTTAATACCGCTTAAATAATATTATGTAACAATTATTAAATAGGTTACTTTTTTAAATTAAAGCTATACCACGGTCTTTGACATTCAACATAACCCTATAAGGTCTGTGCAGACCCCAATATAATTTCTGTTATTTGATGGAGCATTCAATTTTATTTTGTTTAACTTATATTCAATTAGGGCATGTCAAAACTCCGGAATTCGGGAAGGACTCCGATTCACCGGGAGTTCCAGGGGAACTCCGTTTAAAAAACACTCCCAAAAACCGCCCGGAGTTTTCCGTTTTTAAACTCCGGAGTTTTTTCCCGGGAGTTTAAAAATTAACATTAGCCCATTGGAAATGTTGGAATTGTGTATTTTTTTGTCCAAACTCATTTTTTATAAAAATAAAGTTGTAAATAAATGCAAAAGCAGCTGATTATGCAAATATCTCACATTTATAATGTTATTAATTTTGTTTTTTTTTAAAGTTTTTTATGATACTTGATATAAACTAACTAAATAATTAACTTAATGTCTACATAGAATTATAGTCGATAATTTATGTATTTGGTGGTTATTTTTTTATTAGACGATTTGTACAACTTGTATTTATTAAATTATGGTAATTTTTATCAAATTTGTGTCTGCTAACGGTGTCACTAAATTTGTCGCAAATGCATTTTATGCATTATAAAACTAATTTTTTTTTCGATTTTTTTTTCTTGCTGTAAAATATAAGTAGTTATTTGGTTAAATTAATCCATTTTTCAACTTGTGTTAATGTCACCAAATTGTCGCAAATGCGATTTATGCATTATAAAGCGTATTTTCGATTTTTTTTTTCGTGCGGTAAATATTGGTAGTTTTTTTAGTAAAAATATTCTATTTTTAATTCTTGTGATAATGTCACCAAAAATTGTCGCAGTAAAACTAATTTTATAACGATTTTTTTTTCTTGTGGTAAAATATAATTAGTTTTTTTAGTAAAATTATTAATTTTTAATCTTGTGATAATGTCGCAAAATTGTCGCAAATGCGAATGATTCAATATTGAAGGTATTTTTTCGATTTTCTAGCTCGATTGATTACTTATGCCAAAATTTATTAATAAATAAGGTTAAAAACAAAAAAAACTCGAAAAAGTTTTTTCAAAATTTAAAGAATGGCATTTGCGACAATTCGGAAATGTCACTAGTTGCCTAAAACTAAAAAATTTTCACAAAAATTACTCATATATGGCAGCCCGAACAAAAAAACTCAAAAATATTTATTTAATGTTAAATTTTATAAATTTGCGACATTCAGGTGACATTGACTCAGCAGGCTTCATATTAACAAAATTTGCCAAAATTTATTAATAAATAAGGTTAAAAACAAAAAAAAATCGAAAAAGTTTTTATAAGTCAAATTATAGACATTTACGACAGATAGGTGACATCCAGCAGGCTTAATAATGACGAAATCAAAATTAATTAATAAAGCCTAATTGAGAAACTTTATATAAAGATTACTAACACACGACCGCCCCAACCAAAAAAATAAAATAATATAAATTCAATATTAAATTATTTGCATTTAGGAGAGTTTATTGACACAATTTCAGCAGACTTGACATTGAAAATTTTATTAATAAATAGTGCAAACAAAAATTTTCCAGGGCTTAATATTGACAAAGTTATATTTGATATTCAACAAAATACAAAATACTAATTTTCTCCCACAATTATTTTCTTTACCTAAAAAACTATTTTTCATCGTAAAAAAACATCTGGTGGCTAAATCCCCCTATTTAAAATAAAAAACTCATTTTTGAAAAAAACTCCAAAAAACCCGCCCGGGCTGAGCTCCAGGAGTTCAAAACGGGAAAACTCCGGAGCATAGGGGTTCCCGCCCCACTCCTTCCATAAACTCCAACTGGAGTTTTAGCAAGCCCTATATTCAATAAAAAAAAGTCACAAAGTTTAGAAAATAATATTGTATATCTTTATAGATACTAAGGTGTGCTGGGGTCTATAGACCCCTCTATAGCTGTTGTGGCTTAATGCCATTTATGTGTGATAATTTTTTTATAAGTTTGAAATGAATGGAATAATTATATTTGTTTTGTTACAGATAGTCAGCATTACTTAAATTATGAACGCTTTGCTCAAATAATTGAAATCATAGTCAACGAATCTCAGGAAATATATAATAAAATACAAAATTTGTATGCACACAATAACATTCTTGAAATATAAAATTTCATTATTTAATCACATCAATTTGTACCTCTTCCACTTTCATATTTTGTAAAATTGATAAATTTACAATTAATAGGATTCCCAAAGATTTTATAAGTTTTCTACCTCATTTTTTATTTATTAATGTTTTTTTTATTACCTTTCACCATTTGTGCAATTATTAGAATTTTTTAATAAACTTACTTTTTGTACATTGATCCTTGTTATACAGTGTAATAATCTGCCAGTTATTTAGGATACACAGCTTTACAAGTGGCTGCAACAAAAAGTTTGAAGAAAAAAAATTAAGTGCATTTTATTAACATTAAGGTATATTGTAAAAAATTAAGAAATTAAAAATTTTTTGAATGTTTTTTGTTAGGCATTTCTTACAACCAAAAAACATTAATTCTTATTTTTTTGTCATTAGCGTTAAAATTCAAAAAAAAATTTTTTTTACAATTTTGAAATTAGTATTAGCCGCAGCCAGTGAACGACATTTATTTTAAATCTACCAAGAATTATTTGTAACAGTTATGGCAGAGTCGACATACTTATTTAATTTTGTAATTAACGTAACTTGGATGTTAAACAATCAAATTTTGACTTTAGAATATATGTTATTCTCATAGCTTTAGGTTTAAAAAAAAATAACAAACCTTAGTTATCTTGGCTTATTAAATGTTATATTAAAAACTAAATTTAATACTTTTGTTTATTAGGCCAGGTTCAATGTGAACTATTTTTGTTTAAATTTGTTAAAAAACTCCTTTATAAATTTTAAAAAAATCTTACCTTGAACGTGGGCCTTAGGTAAAATTAATGCTTGCCAATGCTTTTTTGACATTTTTAATTTAGGATGATTTTAAAATCTTCAATTTTAGCTCAAAATGATTTTGAACCTTTTTCCTTTTTTTTAAATTTGTTTTTTGTAACTAAAAAAAATTTTGGTAAAATTAAACGTTAAAAAAATTTAGTGTTTTTGCAAAAGAGATGGCATTTAGTTTTTCCATATTATTCAAATCCGAAAAATGCCATTTTAAATTTCCACAAAACCGGTTTTCAAACAAAAATTCTTTTTACATTTATATTTTTTTGCTTTTGATCTAACCTTGGTAACAAATGCAAGTTGAAAAAATCGCCCCTATTAAATTTTTGAGCCAGTGACCAAATTTCACCACAGTAATTTTTAATAACCTTCAAATAAGTGTTATAAAGGGACAATTGGTATGGACGGTTTATAAAGAACACCAACCAGCATCCTTTATTAAAAAAAGTAATTCTAGGAATTACTATAACTATTTACCGGCTTGACAGTCGTGGCGGGCAAAAATTTTTACAAAATAAGCTAATACCTGATTTTGTCATATTTTTATCTTCGTTATTCGCTATAGGACCGTTACCACTGAAAACAAAAAAATGTACTTATATCAATAACTATGATATTTATAATGGTTTTTAATTTCCTTTTGTTGAAAATTTACAAGAAATTTTGAATTTTAAAATGCAAATTAAATTTTTTCAATGAAGCTATAAAGTTTAAAAACAAAATTTTAAAAAACTATTTATAAATGATTGACATATTAAAATATTATTAGAGTTAAACAACTTAAGAGTGGGAACTTAATGAAAAAATTTAAGGCAATAAGAATTTTTCCGAGTGTGGACAAAGTAAAAAATAAATACGAAAAATTAATATATGTTTAATATCATCCATCAGATCATCATTACTTCAATCGAAAATTAAATATCACCAATATATAGAGTCAATTCGTCCGGCATAACCAGGCCCCTTAGTTGATCTTTAATTTTTAGATGGCCCGGCCCCTCTGAATCTGTGATTTTTGCCTCCTTCGGCTTGGTTTATATAATTAAACAAGGCGATATTAAAATAGCATTTTTATACAGGCCTAGGAAAAGTGTGGGCCAATAAAGAAAAAAGTTTTTTTTCTCGGGCCAAATAAGGGAGAAAAAAGCTGTTTGTATCCTTAGAGGGAAAAAGCCTCCCCTCCCCTATATGAAACAACGCTTTCTAAAGTAAAAGGGGGAAAACCCAATTTTTTTAATTTCCTATACTCGTATTTTTTTTCAACAATTTTATGAAAGATTAGAAAAATAAACTATAAAAAGATACAATACTTAAGCAGAATATCGTGCTTTTATTACACAAAACCAATTTTTGAGAGTTATGAGCTAACTACGGAGATCAAACCTGCCATCTTGGATTCTCAATTCCGTTTACCGTTTTTACTAATCAAACTTAGTCAGCTATAAAAATTGAAAATTTAGAAAAAATTAAAAAACAAAAAAAAATTCAAAAACAAAAATAAATTGAAATTTTTTCATATTTACACCAGCTTCACTGTTAAATTCGAACTTCAAATAAAAGCTTTAATTAAAAACCGATAATATATCGCGTATTTGAGTTCGGACGCGAAATATTTTGTATTATCTAAATGCTGATGTAAAAGCCTGATATATTAAAAAAATATATTTCTCATTATTTAATATGATAAATATAAGTTTCAAGGGATCTTTATACTAAAAAAAATTCATAAATTTTTTCTTTTTACGGTATTCTAAATCTGTCTGGTCAAAAAAGGCCATTTTTCAATATGGACGGATGTAAGGAGCCAAGGCCGGAAGAGAAAAGCGAAATTTATAAGTGAAATAAGGCCATCATGGGGATAAATTTTTTTATGTTTTCATAAAATTCACGGTTGTGCCATTGATATTTGTTAACCTGTATTATATACATTCTTAATAAAAGCTAAAACCCTTTATTTTTTCTTAATAAAAACAAAAATGAGCTCCTTTTTTATAAAGCCCACAAAGTATAAAACTACTTGTATTAGAATAAAGGTGGGACTTTTAAAAAGGCCCTTTTATAGGAAAAAAATCGTATTTTTTCCCTTTTGGCCCTTTAAGTGTGTGGGCTTTTTAATAGAAGAACCCTTAAAAAATTTCCTTTAAGAGCTGGCTCTTTTTTTCCAAGCCTTATTTTATCAAATTTATGATTATTACCACAAACACATTATATACTTGGTGTGTGGGCTTTTTTAATAGAAGAACCCTTAAAAAATTTCCTTTAAGAGCTGGCTCTTTTTTTCCAAGCCTTATTTTATCAAATTTATGATTATTACCACAAACACATTATATACTTGGAATTATATTTGTCCTAGCTCTTAATCGGTTCGCAGCCCATTTGAATTATTGGCCTGACAAAGCCCGTTAACGAGCCGGCAGGTCTTACGGGGTCCAGTGAAAAACGCTAGTATATTTTAGCGGTTCTAAACATCTGCACAACAATTTAAAGGTGCAGCATATAACTGTTAAGCTTTGTTGAAGCACTAATAAATATCTAATAAAACTAAAGATAATGTTTGGTTTACAAGACAAAATTCTATAAATTTGTTATTTTCTGATATTAGGCCATTTGAATGCGCTTCTATTTAGAATTGTTCGAACTCTTATTGTTTTTTTTATTTGTTACTTAATGTTTTCTTAAATATATAATGTGTTATGGTATTATGGTCTCGATTTAATTTCTTATTATTGCTCTTCTTATCGACAGGGGTGACTCTACTACTAATTATAAATTATTCGATGTCACTTATTCAAAATTTGAATGGGATTCGAGATTTTACGGAGGTGGTTTTTTTTAAATTAAATATGTTGAAATATTTCTTCTGATTTTGATCTATTTAAACAAACCTTTTTGTTCAGTTGACAGCTTAACACAATGTTTATCTCAAAAAATTTATAAACCTCAAACCCCGCTCAAAATATTTTCCCGCAGACAATGCAATTTTGTTTTGGTAAGCAATTTATTTTCTACCTTTATCAGCCTCCTCTTTACGTAATTGATGTAAATTACACAGGTCAACAATTTTTTGAAAGTTATGAGTTAACTACAGAAATCAAACCTACCATCTTAGGTAATATTAAATCCGTTTACCGTTTTTCCTAATCAAACTTAGTCAGTTATAAACATTAAAACCTTTATAAAAAAAGGTCAAAAAACCAATTTAAAAACAAAAATAAATTGAATTATTTTTGCATATTCACAATAATTAAACTGTTAAATTCAATCTTCAAATAGCTTGATATATTAATAAAATTTATTTTTTATTATTTGTGACTAAAAATTTAAGTTAAAAGGGATTTTTATATGCAAAAAAGATTATTAAATTTTCTCTTTTCAGGGTCTATTTCGATCTGTTAATTTGATCAAAAAAGGCCATTTTTTGTTATAAACGGATCTAAGGAGCCAAAGACGGAAACTAAGACAAACGAAAAATATATATGAGATTAGGCCATCATGGGGATGCATTCTTTTATGTTTTCATAAAATTCACGTTTCTTAAGTTGATATTTGTTGAGCTGTGTTATAATTAATAAATAATTTAACATAAAATACTAGAGATTTGATTTTAATATCAGCTGAATACATTATCTAATTTCTAGCTGTTTTTTTGAACGCGCCTGCTTAGAATATTTTGGGGTGGGGCACTGGTGGGCAGTCTTTTGATGTTCTGTAGACCTTTAAGTGAGTATATATCCCGAAAAAGGCCTATTAACAAAATAGTTGCAGAATAGAAAACTACGAATGCTTTCATCAATGGGTGTTATTATGGGTTAAGTGGACCAAAAAACTAACTATTTTATAGTTAATCAAATTTCATTGACCGTTTATTTTTATTACATGCAATTTTAAAATTTATTAGATGACATATTATGTCTTTACATGTATTAAATCTATCTTTACTAAATAAGAATAGTGCTGTTTAACCAGTCTAAGTATTTATGTTTCATAAATTTGTTTTTGATCTAATTGGTCATTCTAATACAATATATATCCATCAGGGCTCGACGCAAAAACAAAAATTAATTTTAAAATTTACTTTATTCTCATATTACATAGGGGCAGGTCTATTCGGTGTAAAATGAACTCGTGTAAAATGACCTTTTACACGAGTTTTATACACCGAATAGTAAAAACGCTTTTCAATATAGGAAAATTTTATTTAAGTTTTCTAATGTAACTTTTTCTGAGGATTTCGAATATATTATTGAAATTTTTTCATCTTGTTTAGTTTTTTGATAAATGCGATTTTTATTTTTATGACTCACTAAACGAAGGGGTTAAATGATTAACAAGTTATTCGTTATATTCTGCTAATCTAAAATTTTAAAAGGAATTTATTATACTCGCAAAATATTTAATTCCGAGTGCAGTTATATATTCTATTAATTTATGTTAAAACATTACTACCAAGCTTATTAAATATTTCATATAAATTTATAAATCGTGCATCAAAAATTAAACCGAGCCTTATCCAATATGTAGCGTAACAGGCTAATAAGCGAGAAGTCCTGGGTTCGAGTCATTGCGAAGACATTTTTGTATTTTTTTCAAGATATCTACTTAAGTCAGCATAACATTTGTGTACTTATTTACAGCTGATTTTCCTGTAGATTGTATATTTTTTGTCCTATTTTGTTGTACGTGTCCTAATGCATCAGGCCCGATTCTAGCTTTTCCATTTTAGGGGGGCAAAAAAAAAATCGTGGGGGGGCAGAAAATTTTTTTTTGCCGCCTTCGGCGGCAAAATTGGCCGTGACCTTCGGTCACGCAAAAAATATACATGTACAACAATAGAATCCATGTTCAAAATTTTTTAACAAATTAATAGTAATTTATTATATTCTAAATAAAAAAAATATTTGCGTTTATAATTTGGATATATGAATTAAAATTAATTGTTTTCACTAACATCAATTGCTTAAAAAGATATGAGATTTGGAAATTTATTTTAAGTATTTTATCATTTGGTATCAATGCGCATGAAAATTAGAAATATGATATATATGAATGATAAAAATAAATTATATAAAACTTTGGATTTTAGAAAATGAATAATAAAATAAGATTGATTATTATGAAAACAATATGCCTTAATAATATTGAAAAAACACTGATTATATATAACTAGTAATTAATATTAGGGTAAAAAATTAAATAAAACCTGAACATAAACGTTAAATGCGCATAAAAAAAATTGCAACCATGTTTTAAAATAGTAAATAATTAGCTGATTATGAGCAGTGTTTTTTATTAATCTAACAATTTTATCCTAGAGGTTGTTTTGATTAAATTATAAAATTCATCAAAATTCAACGCCCCAGTTAATGATTTTTCGTGTCCTTGAAAAACCAAATCACCTTTACACAGGTCACTACTCAACAGCAAGAAGTTATTATCCTTCTTAAAGAAGAATATGTGGCCTCAAAACTCGACGTTGAAGAATTAACAAACTTATAGGAAAAATGTTAAATAGATTAGAAAACGCATCTTTGTAATCATATAAAAATTTAACAAAATCAATAGTAACACATTCTTTGTAATTATTAAGTTTCTTATTAAAAATTTTTTGGCTACGTCAATTTCTTTAGATAATGAATTTTCATCAATTTTACTTATTTTTAAAATAGGCTCTAATTTATTTATACCTAAAATATTAATCAAATTTATTAAGGGAATCTAAAGATTTTAAATAACTATTATCGGTAAAAAATCTATTATAAAAATATAAATAAATCAATAATATTAAAATAAATACTTTTTACTTTATTAATATTTAAAATATTTTCAAACTTATGAGTAGAAAATAAATAAAAATCAGAAAAATCTTTAGGTTTAGTTTTTTTATCCAAAGATAAATTATTGTCATTTAAAAAAGTATTAATATCAAAATAATTTTTGAATAAATCTTCAAATGTATTTTTATTTCTTAATTGTTTAATTTCTAACAAACAATGGTGTATTAAATCAGAAGTTTTAGAAATATCAATCGTTCTGCATTGAAATTGGTCTATAATTATTTTTAATAAATAAAATAATTTTTCAATTAAATACAAAAAAATAAATAGATGATTATAAATATGGTCAAAAAACCCCGATTCGGCCCTGTGACTTGAAGATATAATTTTTTTAATTTTTAATTTTTAAAAGAGTATTAAATATTTTTGTGTAATTTAAAAAAAAACAATGGGCAGGGAGTGACCACACCACCAATGGGGCAACATCCGGGGTATGGTCCCGCATTCACTAACTACCTTGATTGCATGCATCATGTTGAAAAAATTTATGAAGGGAAGAAAAATTATCAAAAAAATCTTTCCCTTCACTTAAAATTTCAAGACAATCTTTTACAACAAGATGCAATCGGTGGTTAAAGCAGTGAATATACGGGACATGGTGTCCAGCTATTTTGCTTAGAAATACTTGAACACCACCTTTTCTCCAGGGCATTAGTTCGCCCCATCGTAGCATTGTGCGATCAGGTTCTTTGGTTCTAGATTATATTCTAACAATAGATTGTTGACAAGTGAGAAAATGTCTTAGGCATCAGAGTTATGAATTGCTTTCACAAATATAAAGCTGTCTGTAAAATCAAATTTTTCTATATATTTCTGTGTTAGTTTGATCTCTCTTGCGGATGAGAAGTATTAATGAATAAAAACACTTTTTAAAAAGTATATATTTTTAAGATAATATTTTTTAGATATTTTTGACGGAGCAAATTTAATTATATTATGTGGAAGAAAGTTACTATATATTTTTGGGGGGGGGGGGGCAAATTAAATTTTTTTTGGGGGGGGGGGGGCAAAAATAAAATTAATATGTATTTTTTTGGGGGGGAGGGCAAATTCAATTATTTTTGGGGGGGCAATCAAAAACTTTTGGGGGGGGGGGGCACTGCCCCCAAAAGGGGTCTAGAATCGTGCCTGTAATGCATACAATCGACAGAGAAATCGGCTAAATATAAGTACACAAACGTTATGCTGACTTATGTAGATATCTTAAAAAAATAAAAAAATGTTGGGAGCCTACTGGATTTATAAAATAATTTGCAATTTTTTCGAATCTGTTTATTTTAAAAATTTTTATACAAATATTAATTTAACTTGGCTAAACTCTCATATATAATTCTCTATATAGTTAATGTACAGCTAATTAATATTTAAAATTAACATAGCCATAATATAAAGATTTATATTTAGCTTCTAACTTATTATATATGTTTATTAATATGGCCCATCGTTAAATGTCATCTACATGGACGTACGGGAGCGTCTCCCCTTTGCTTAATGATAATTCTTGTAAAACGTTCAAAAATACAATAAAAATTAGACTTTTATGACAACATACCTCAGCTTTTTTATTTCTCATCCCCCCCCCCCCCCCCCCCCCCCATAAAAATATGGGTTCGCATATGGTCATCTACTCTTATACAAATAATATCAATCATGTGTTTTCATTATAGGTAGGTGACAAGGCGGAGGATCGGAACTACAACAAATCTATAGGTATATTTTCTTATACATAAAAAAAATTATATCACTTAAATTGCGGTTATTAAGTTTGGTGTAGTAATTATTTTTAGGAACGTAACAAAACGGGAAGAAAGACTTTTTTGGCTAGATCAATTTCTCAAGCACAATTGTCAGGGTTGCTTGGATATGCATATTCACGAATTAAAAATTCTGTACCTTAAAGGACATTTAGGGACAGAATTTGTAGTCGTGCGATTGATACCAAATATGAGGTTGACGTCGCCATATCTTAGAACTTCCCTCGTGAACTCAAAAAACACGGAAGGGCCTTCCGTATTAAATACGCATAAAATTGTGAAAAAGAGAAGAGGATCAGGCCATTACCACGGCACGATTCTGCAATATCCAGAAGCAAGAATTGCTCTTAGCATTAGCCATCAAAAAAAAGTTTAAATTTATACATATACTTCTTTTTATGTATTTCGTATGGTCTAAAAGAAGTTAAAATTCGCTATAAATACGATTATGAAGGGTGAGCTCACCTCATGTCAACGTTATAAATAATAATTGAGTTTGAGATTGATATTTTGATAATTATTAAAAAGTATTACAGTGCTGGCCACATTAATGTGGCTAGTGTTAGTAATAAAATGTTTAATGGTATGCCATAGACCACTATATTTTTGGTCACGATCACAATTATTTGATCATGGTCACCATTAAATAGTCACACAACATAGTGATCTTTATCATAAAATCATGATCTTGGCCATTTAATTGTGATCGTGGTCAATGTGATAGTAATCTATTATTTTCGATCAAGATCAAAAATATAGTGGTCGATGCACAATTTATTTGACATTAACCATTTTATTGATAACACTGGCCACATAAATGTGGCGAGCACTGTGGCATAAGCCACAATAAAAAAATTACATCTATTTTGTAATCTAAAAATTAGGTAACCGGTTTTTTATGGCTAGATGGTATTCTATATAATATTTCTTCAATTGACACTTTGCCCTTGGAGGATGTCGCAAATACAATCTACATCTCTTTGTGCCAAATTGACACGGAACTCGGTAACATTATGTGATTATATATTGCTAAAATATTAATGTGTTTATTATGTATTATAAAATAATAAAATTTATCATCCTGTGAAGCCCAGGTGATGACATTAAGAAAAATGATGCCAGTAGGTTAAAACCAAGATCAGCAAACTGGAAATTGAATCTCAAGAGGAACATTCCAGCCCCTAATAATGCCCTTTATGCTTCAACACCAAAGACGATTAACGGCATAGATAATGACTCGATAATCTTTGGTCCCCAAAAAGGTGATACTCCTTCGCGGGAAGCCTCGTGTGAAATTGCCGTCTTTGTCGACCCGTTTGCTTTTCATCATCCACTTATAGCGAAAAATCCGGATCGGGCCAAGGATTACATCCTAACCATATTTAACGCCATCAATCTCATATACCTACACCCATCGATAGGTCCGACAGCCATGAATATCGAAATTGTAAAGCTCGTGTTCATGGCAACTTTTCCAGCAAGTCGAACGGGCCAATCTAAATCATCCTTTACGAATGCTTCCGCAAACCCCGATGAATATCTCGATAATTTTTGCGAATACCAGGAGGAACACGAAGAAAGACCAAGTTGGGACATTGCCGTCTTGCTAACAGGGTAGGCTCAGTTTGTGCCAATTAAATATAACAAGTCTTTCATTAAAAATACAAAGGCTTTGAAATCGAATCAAAATCATTGTGGGAAAGGCGGGTGGGGGAGGATCTAAAAAATATGATTGGAAAGACAGAATGTATATTAGTTCTAGCTTTCAGAGGTTACAATTCTTGAGAAGCTTGAACTCAGATTTCATTTGTAGCGGGCTGATTAAGGTGAGCTCATCCTCGTTTATGAAAATCAAATTTTTCGCCAAATTTTCATTCAATTTTGTAATTAGTAAAATGATTTTTTTGTTTAAAACTTATTTTGAAAAATGTTACAATTTACAATTCAAAAACCAAAAGTATACGACTCAGATTGCAATGAGTTGCGAACCCAGGCGTATATTTTTATTATCAAAATGAGTCAGCTCACCACTCTGACCTTAACAATATGAACTTCTGCGCGCCAGCAATAAGTACCCATAGAGCAATTAGGCACAGGGTAAAAAAATTCTTCATCTACATTCTACAAAACAGATAATGATGGGTTGAATCAATTTAAACTTTACTGTCAGGACACGATTCTCTATTGCTAAAACTTTTCAACATCAAAAACATTTTTCTAACTAAATATCTAATCCTAATGTTATTTGTAAGAGTTGGAGTTCAAAATATTTGGCAAAATTAGCCATATTTTGAACTCAACTCTTTACCATTTTTTACCCCCCCCCCCTTATTTGAAAAAGTTCAAATGAAAAAAAAATCTCCTTTCTCTTGCAACTCACCTCAAAAAATCCTAATTTTAAAAATGAATAATTTTCAAAAAAATGCATTTTGTTTCTTTTTTCCTCAAATGAGCTCAAATGGCTTATCCGAACAAGCTTAATGAACTTTAAGATTATCACAGGGAACTGCTGCCAAATTTGGGTATAATTGCTTTTGAGTGTGAATTAATTAAAAACGGCATTTAGTACACAAGAATACCTAATTAAGGAAATATTATTTAAAAGTTAATAAATTTGAGCTTGGTTCTTTAAAAACTTATCAAAATTTTAATTATTATAATAAAATGTAAAAATAACAAACATGAGTTTGGCCATGTAAAAAACTAAGTTTTCCAAAAATTGCCCGGAGTACCTCATTCCGACTCATTTGAAAAAATTCCATATTGAAAAAAAAAGAAAAGAGGTTCATCCATACTATCAAAACTCCGTTTTACCAAAAAATAAAAATATTGAGTTCTTTTTTATTAAAATGAGAAATATTCATTTTTTTGTAAATGAAAATTTTTCATTTGAATATTTTTCACCCCCGTGAAAAAATGAATTCCCTCATATTCACTTTTTTCTTTCCTCACCATTCACTAGAATTGAGGAATTTACTGCGGCTAAATTCTTTTTTATTAAACACTGGTTTTCTCTTCCTAAAGGTTAGATACGATGAGGGACGACCATGCTATAGGAGGCTTAGCCTATATAAATACCGTGTGTGATCCACGTGCCTGCTCATTTTTCCAGATCGTTAGAGGGGCAGCAGTACCCAAAGTTGGGGCACACGAAATTGGGCACAAGTATTTGAATTTTAATGAAAAAAATTACATTGCAATTTCAGTAGAGATGAGTTCAAACTGAAATTGTGTCCGCTATTATTTACATTTGATAAAATATAAAAATAACATATGCCTAAAATAATTGTCAAAATACAAATGTAATAATTGTTTAAATATAAATTTCCATTTACCTTTATTTTCATTGGTCCACACACTTATAACACAGGTTGATGAATATCATTGTCAAAAAAAATTTTAAAAAATGAATTGAATGGATTCCTTTGATGGCCTTATCTCATACATATATTTACCGTTTTTCGTGGTTTCTTTCGCCTTCTAAAATTTTGCTCCGTCCATATCGAAAAAATAACCTTTTTTGACCATAGAATTTGTGACTTCGAGAATAGTTTAAAGAGAAAATGTTTATTTTTGTTCCAAATTCCTTGTAACATATATATTTTATCTTATATTACGAGACATAAAATTTTTAAGCATATCAAGCTCGTACAACAACTTTTAAATAATACAAAATATTTGGCATCCCATCATAAATACGACACATATTTCAGCTAAAGTCTAACTTAGATATTATACAAAAACAAATTTTAATAGTTTAGGCTTGAACCATGACGAAGATGCCGGACAAGCAAGGTGCCTTGAAAACGGTTACATCATGCGTGCCATTGCCGCCACTTCATATGACTTTTGGTCTCCGTGTAGCCGAAAATCCTTCCATGCAATTTTTCATAATAAACAATGCCTATACGTCGACAATGCCGCCCAATTTACGAAGCAGCTTATCGAGACTGAGAAACTGGGTAGATCGCTGCAAGAGATGGGCGTTCATCGCGAAAAAGGAAAATGGCTCATGAAAAAGTTGAATTTTTGTTACGCCTCTTCTAGAGTTCTGCCACAATGCGTTACAGCGAATATTAATGGAAAAAACCCATATGTAATTAATATGGATTGGCTCTTTAGCCTTTGCTAAATTCTAAAATGTCCTTTGGTAAAAATTTTTTTTTAAATGCCGGGAGGAGCAATACAGGCTACTTAGAGGCACAGCACCACTTCACCAAGCGGCGTATTTATTTGCATTTTTGAGACTATAATTTATATAGAGTAGGTAAATCATTTTTAGCCAATTAATTGTCCCCTGTAAAAGTTATACCTAATGGTGCCGATGTCTTCGGTCCTGTTTTTGGTCCATAAGGTCGCTTAGAGGACGTCAGGCAATTTTTAACAGATACTAGATTTTTTTTTATTTAAAATTTCATAAAAATATGGGTGATATGGGTGCCTAAAAAATGTGTTTAATCCGGGGTTTCTATAAATACGGACCGCCCCTGCTCCCAATTATGCTTCAATGCCCTTTTATGCTTAGCTAATAACTTCATGAAGTACAACACCATTTTCCTTTCGTACATACAGTCAAAACCAGCTTCCGGGTCAACTCGTCTCAATTGAAGAGCAATGCATGAACGTGTACGGACCTCGGTACTATCCTTTGTATAAGGCCCGCGTAGCGCCCAAAAACAAGAGTTTGGCAAAATCTTCTGATGCCACAGATTCAATGATATTAGCCGACTGTCAAGACTCTCAATGTGCCAGGGATATCAAGAATGGCTATAAATATAATTCACTAGGGCCACTATTTGAAGGTACCTGGTGTGGTAAAGGTATGTGGTGTCTCAACGCCTCTTGTCAACCCTGGACCGCAAGCAAATGTATTGCTTTAATTTAATTTACACCCTAGGGAGTATACCAACAAATTTTAGTTTTTTTAGAAGACCGAACAAAAAACAAATTAGGCCGGCTAAAGGATATTGAATCAGTGTATTTGGTAAAAATAATCCCGTTCATATATATTACCAATGTATTTGGTATATTTTCATAGTTGCATGGTCAACGGCTAACCGGGAATTGCAAAAACCTGTCGATGTTGAGCGTGCTGATGGAAAATACAGCGCCTGGGAATCGGTACCTCAGGTCCGTTTACCTACTGAATCTGCCCCGGCAAAGATTACGTACCGTGATTTGCCGGAAAAGCAACCGAATACTTGCTTTAATCCTTGCATAAAGGGTGCCCTTTACAATCAGATTTGGAGATCGTCGTGTTCAAACCCGTTCCCACGAAATGGTGGGAAAAAATGTGCAGAGGGTTGGATTCGAATTCATTTCACCGAATGTCAGCCTATTGCTAATGTATATTTCAAAAACAAATTTTATAGAGTCATGTTCTGAACGATTTAGTGTAAATTAAGCAAATATGTTCGCCTTGAAGCATGCATTTAAGTTTGGGCTCCAAATGTTGTATTAAATATATTATTTAGTCGTCTTTTGTACCCGAGTCAAAAAATATTGCTGCACGTTTGTACTTTTTTAAAATATAAAAAATTGATTCATAGCATATTTCTCTAGCGTGAGTTTGAACATTGTTATTGTTTGCACAGTGTCAGTTTTTTTCTGAAATCCAAAAAAGCAATTATATAATTCATATTAAAGAAACTGATTTTAATGGAGTTTGTATAAAGTATGTATACCCTTTTTATAGCACAGGTCAACAAATGTCAATGGCACAACCGTGAATTTTATAAAAACATAAAAGAATTTATTCCCATGATGGCCTTATCTCATACACATATTTCGTTTTTCTTAGTTGCTTCAGGCATTGACTCCTTACATCCGTCCATATTGAAAATGGCCTTTTTAGACCAAATTGACAGATCGAGATACCCTAAAAAGAAAAAATTTAAGAATCTTTTTTTCATATAAAAATCCCTTGTAACATATATTTATCACATCAAATAATGAGAAATAAAATTTTTTAGTATATCAACAAGCTCTTACATCAGCATTTAGATAATACAAAATATTACGCGTCCAAAAATACGACACAATATATTATCAATTTTAATGAAAGTTTTATTTGAAGTTTGGATCTAACAGTTTAGCTGTTGTATATATACAAAAAAAATTTCAATTAATTTTTGTTTTTGAATCTTTTTTGTTTTTTTTTTGCATTTTTTTTAAATTTTTAAAGTTTATAGCTGACTAACTAAGTTTGATAAAGTAAACGGATTTGAAAATCCTTAAGCAGGTTTGATCTCCGCAGTTAGCATCTCAATAATTTGTTGACCTGTGTAATGTAAGGAACGAACATGCCAATCAGGGCGTTCATTTTTCTTGTAGATTCATTTAAAATCGCCAAGCGGAGTCAACTGAGGTAAAACACACATCGGTTAGGCTTTCCGGCTTAGGCTCTCGTGCATTAATTAATCGAAACGGCAGAATTAGCTTTGCTTTATTAATTTCAAGAAAATCAAAGAGTTGCAAACAATAGGCCTACAAAAGGTAAAGGGACCGACCAATCACTTAATTTTTGTTCTCCTCTAAAAAACTGTTTATTTTTTGTTTTGTTGCAAGGATCATCTAGTTTTTGTATTGTTGTTAAAAGATTATTAAGACGTGCGCTTTAAAAAATTAACATAAATTGCAAAATAGAAAAATAACTATGATTACCACATTTGTTTCATCTTACTTAATTATCGAATAGCACATATTGACCAATTTTAGATTAATGAGAGCTAATAACCCAGACATTTGACAGCTAATAAAATGACAATAGAATTGAAATGTATTTATAACAGACCTCCTAACAATTTATCATAGGAGAATTGCAGAACTTGGACACAGGCCGAAGACTTCGATCCCACTTTTTGTTCCACTTTTAAGACATCACACCCAACATTAGGAATACAACTCAACGTGACACGCATAAATAATATGACTCACTGTTATTACGAATGTCCAAAATTAATCAAAGAGCCTTCAAAAAGAAAATATTTTCCGGATGGTAAACAAAAATCTTAAAACTTATCCTTTTCATATTAGTAATGGGTCTTTTCTTCTTTTAAAGATAAATTTATTTTTCATCAGTAAATTTTCTCATGTTAAATTGATAAACATTTTTTATATTTACAATGTAAAACCAGCATATTTTTTAGCTAGAAACAGCTCGTCAGCTGATACAAATTTACTTTTGTGAAGAATCTTCATATATTTTTTATTATTAATAGTCGGACCCGAGATCATCCGAATTTTTTTAATCTTGGTACAACGACCTATTTGACGCTCAAGCGGGAGGGTAAGCCTAAGTAACGACTATTTATTTTAATTTTTACCACCACTAAGGTACCCCCTGCGGATTATTTAACGTCACCGACCCTACAAAACGAAAGTATTGCTTGGATGGACAATGCACTACGCTTCCACCTAACCCTGGCGATTTTGTTTTGAAGCAAACTACATGGCCTGCTAAAAAAACGACCCCAATGCCCGGATATACGAAAATGACGAAGAATGATACTACGAACTTTAATTTACCTGGAAAAACTCAATCGTCCTTGAATATTTCATCAAACTGTTTTTCAATTTATTCTGTTACTTATTTGTCAGGGAGGGCCGGTTGCATAAGAAAATCTAGGAGACTTTTTTGGGAAACACTTTTTCTATTAAACTTGTAAAATATATTTAAAAAAAATTAAAGAAATGTGTTTTTTTTAGTTTTAAAAATATAGAAAAATTTTGCCCAAAGTTTGGTTAAGCGGCATTTATTTAGTTAAATTGTTTAAACGTGAAATAATAGAGCCGTAAAAATTGTTTTTCTAAAATGTTTCGGGGCTTACAACACTCGAGGAGCTACGTTAAATTGGGGTGAGCTAGTTTTTTA
>JAUIRJ010000152.1:0-45361 GCA_030555515.1 Acutogordius australiensis | reverse complement strand
TAAATACATTGCTAAAAATGGTAATATCCCAAATATTTATATAGAAAATACAATATTTTATAGAACAATATTGAATTTGGTAAAAAAAAAGGTCACATCTATTGATCATATGGCTAGAGATAATGCATGAAAGATAAAATTTGTAAAAAAAATTTAATTAACTGTTGTAGATTTTATGATTATGCTACTTATCAACTATGATTTAGCTATTTTTGTCCTATAGTAATTGTACTTACATACTAAATAATTAAAAAAAATAAGAAATAATTTTCAAAGCAAAATTGATTAATTCATTTAATTGTGTACCACTTGTTGTAAAAAAAAAATATTTTCCCATATATAAATTAAAATTTACAAGAGATATAATTTTTAAATTTAATTTTAACTTTATTACAAATGTAAACTTTTAAAATATGGGCCAATTTTATATATGTATGTATGTATTAAACATGTCGTTCTAATTTTTTTAATTTTAAATATTTTGCCTATATTTATAATACTAAGGAGTTAATAAGATAGAATAATATAATTTAATTTTTTTGATTGTTAATAATTTATACCTTCATATGTAAAATAAGTGATGTAATTATGTATTTCTTGTACATTTCAACCATAATTAGGCTCAAGAAATTGGCAGGAATTGTTAGTCCCTAAAATTTAAAAAATAAATACTTACAGTGTCAAAAAAATAAAAAGCTTCAGAAAACTTTTTGAACGCTAAATAAATTATTCCTCCATAATAGAAATACAACAACAAATATTTGCTATCCCATTTCTAGATAAAAAATTAATAAAAATAAAAACTTCTTGTGATATGGAAAAAACTCCTTGATCTAAAAGCGACAATGCTGGCTTCAAAATTCTTGATGTAAGGCATAGCTAAAAAATAAATAAAGCCATTTTACAAGATTATGTAAAAAATATGACGACGCGGCAATAGTAAGATGTAAAATATCCAAATTTTATGTATTTAGTAGGGGTCGACATTCAAACTGTATGCGTTTTGGTTTTTTAAGAATAATTCTTTAAAAAGCAGGTCATTCACAGATTTACAAAAATCAATCGGCAAGGTTTCTGAAACTACAATAAATTTATGGCTAATGTTTTTTTTGTTTTTCAAATTCATGAGACAGGGCTCTGCAAACCCCCTACAGTCGGAATAATGGCCAAAAATGGCAAAATAATTCTGTGACTTAAACTCCTTCATTTATTAATAATTAAAAGTAATTTCAACTTTTTATCTAAAATAATTAGATATCAAATTTTTAACAATGTCAAGCCTTCCACATTAAAGTTAAATTGCATCAAATCCTTTAAATGAAATTTTCTACCGGTAGGAATATCATTTTATGTTTAAGTAGTTAGTTTTTGAATCTCATTTGTTTTTTTCAACATTTCACAAGTTTTTAGGGTAAATTTTATATGAACTTCTGCCTCAACATAATGAGAGAAATTATTAAAATAATTGGTTAATATGTCATAAGAATATCCTAGATTAATTTTAGACTCTGATCTGAAATGAACAATGTAGCAAAAACTGCTTGCTGCTTTTTCAATGTAAAACTAAAAAATCTATTAACTTGGAAGTTTTCAATCCATATCATTATTTTTGAATTAGCATAAAAAAATATTTTTTAAAAAAATTATGATATTAAAGTAAACTTAAATTTACTTGTTTCCAGCATGAGTTATTTAAATATAATCATTGTTTTTATTGATATGCATTTTTATTCGGTTTTCATTTAAAATATGTAGAGAGTCATAAAATTAAAAAAAAAATTGGTGATTACACAGGTCAATAGATATCAATGGCACAATTGTGAATTTTATGAAAACATAAAAAAATATATATCCCCATGATGGCCCTATCTCATATATATATTTCGGTCCCGTCTACTTATCAAAAAAATAGCCTTTTTGACCGAATTGACGATCGAGAATACCCTAAAAAGAAAAAAATTTAAGAATTTTTTTTCATATAAAAATCCCTTCTTGAGTTATATTTATCCATATCAAATAAGGAGTAATAAAACTTTTTAGTATATCAAGCTCTTATATCAGCATTTAGATAATACAAAATATTTTGCGTCCACAGTTAAATGCGAAACAATATATTATCGGTTTTTAATCAAAGTTTTATTTGAAGTTTGAATTAAACAGTTTAGCTGTTGTAAATATGCAAAAAATTTTAATTTATTTTTGTTTTTAAATCATTGGCATTTTTTGTAAAATTTCCAATGTTTATAGCTGACTAACTAAGTTTGATTAGAAAAAACAGTAAACGGATTAGAAAATCCCTAAGATGGCAGGTTTGATCTCCTTATTTAGCTCATAACCCTCAAAAATTTGTTGACCTGTTATAATAAATAAGAAATTAACTGGGAATTCTGCCCAGTCCCCATATTCTTTTATATGCGATTGACAAACCAATAAAGACATTTACATTTTTAAATTTATATTGTAAACTGAAATTGTTAAGCCTGCTTATTAGTTAAAAAATTTTTATTATAATTAAAAATGTCATTTTGCTAACCGGAAATTCTTTACCTAGTGGTCTATAAGGAATTGCCTCGAACCCGACAGGGCCTAAAGAGGGCTAAGCCCTGGCGGGTATGCTGTCTTTTTTTCAAGAGATATAGGACAAAGGGTTCATTGTTTTAGCAGGTGAATAACTCTAACCTTCCAACTTTTGCCAAGGTTATAAAGTCTGCATGCTGTTATATTACTAAGAGTACGGCGCCATTTTAAAAATATTATATAGGAAAAACACTTATTCCTACTGACCCGAGGGTTTATAAACGTCGCCGCATGGCAATTATGCTTCTCACCCATAAAAGTAAGCCTTTTTAATTAAATTTAACAATTTTTAAATTAACTATATTTGTAGTATATCAAACACATAGTTAATAGCTAGACCTTAAAAAAGTTATAGTTGATAGTTAAATTTACCTATAACATTTACTAAGTTATTTTTAAGAATTATACATATTCCGAACAAATGACATAAATGTAAATTAAAAATTAACTGCTAATGAAAATATGGTATATAAAAATATAATGCTTTCTGAGAAAACAATTATTTTGCTGAAAGCAAAAAACTAATTTTCTCTTTCTTGTTGGCAAAAATAAATAAATTATCAAATAAACCAATTAGCTTCAACTAAACTCTATAATAACTCAGGTTTACAAGAATCAATGAGTGAAAAAGAAAATTACAACAATAGGAGAAAATAATTCCGATGGTTGTATTTCATATATATTTTCCAGTTTCCGAAGTTTCTTCAAACTTCGCTATTTTCTAGTAAAATTTTTTTTCATATTAAAATTATATTTTTAATCTTAAATAATGAGAAGGTAAATATTTGATTATATCTTCTTACATCATTTAGGTTATTTGGCCCCAACCTAAATAGGACGTGATAATATCGGTTTTTAATAAAAATATTATTTGAAGTTTGAATTTAGCTGTTTTATATAATTATAATATTTTTCAATATTTTTTGTTTTTGAGTTTTTTTATTTTTTTTTTTTTCAAAAATTTAAAATGTTAGCTCGCTTACAAAGTTTAATTGGAAAAAACGGTAAACGGATTTGAAAATCCCTATAATAGCAGGTCTGGTCTCTGATAGCTCATAACTTAAAAATTTGTTACATCATGTGATAACACCAACAAAAATCGACCTTTTTCTGAATTGAAAAATATTGCTCATGTTTGATAAGATTTATATGGTGAAAATGGCGTTTTTCGATTTTTAGGGGGCAAGGACTGCGAAATATAACACCTTGACTATTAAAAAATGTCCATTTTTACCCTTTCTTAACAATGAATAACTCCCTTAATTTCAATGTTAATAATTATATAAATATGTAGAAACATTGGAAAAAACTTCTTTAATTATGCCTGCATTTTAAAATATTAACATAAGAAAATCGAAAATTAAATAATAATAAATTAATATTAAGTTATTTTGCGCGCTAGTAAATCTGTGTTTTAGATGTGGTTTATACACTTTTCCTTTTCTCTCTCCATTTATTAACATTAAATTTGCTTATTTTTTGTCGATATTTTTCGGCAAGTGAAGAGGAATGAAAAAATAGGATGAACCACGTAAAGGAAACAAAGAGGCACGAAAAATTGATAAAAATAAGTTTGTATTTTTTAATTTGTTCGATTGTATGTAAAAATTATTATCTTAATTTAAAGAAATGTTTAATATAATTATTCCGCACATTTCTTTATCTTTATTTTAAATATAAACATATAAAAAAGGTATGTATTAAATGTCAAAAAAGATAAAAAATGGATATTTTTTGTTTTTTTCAAAGGCTTAATATTTGAAAATCCCTGCACTTAAGAGAAAATAAAAAAGTTATTTAATTCACCTTAAACTCGATTAAATCCAAGCCATTATTCTCTAAAATGTGTGTTATACAGTATAAAATTAAATTTGTTTTAGTTCAAAATTTTTTTTTATAAGATATGGCCAGGAAGTAAGTTAATACTTGTTATAAGTTTTAAAAAATTTTGTTATAAGATAAGGCACCCAAAAAAATTGTTTTTAAATATATCTTATTTTGGTTTCCCAAAAGCTGTAAAAATGTTTTTATAATCCCTCGGAATATGTTAATAAAAAAATGGTTGTATTCCTATCATAAGGGGGTAATGTAAAATATTTACTTTTTATTTATTTTAATAAAGAAAATTTTATTGTGTAACTAATACTTTCCATAAACAACCCATAAAAAATAATTAACATCTTCAATTTTAATCATCGCCATGTAAATTTAAAAAAGCCAATAATTTCGAATTTAATATAAAAAAAATCAATACATTAAGTTTATTAATACTAACTTATTATTGAATTTGAATTATTTTAAATATTGAAAAAAATAACAATTTTGTTTAGGATTAATTTTTGTATTTGTTTTTGCCCTGGTGTTTTTATATTTGTATGACCTTTCTATTTTTGCCACCAGGCATGCTAATTTTGTACCTATAATTTATTGATGTATTTTTTTATTAAAAGAGTTCAAGATATATTTTTAATGCTAGAATTATTAATTATATATTGTAAAACACAGATCGTTATTACAGAATACAGAAGTTTTTGACACTTAAATATAATGCCTATGATAGCCTTATCTCATGAATATTTACGTTTTCCAAAGTAAGCCTTCGGCCATGTTGTTAAGTTTATATCGAAAAATGGCCGATTGACAGATTTTGCGGCCTCGAAATAATATAGAAATTCAAGAGTTTTTTTATCATATTAAAATCACTTATATATCACAGGTCAACAAACAATCTCAGAAGCGTGAATTTTATAAAAACATAAAAGAATGCATCCCCATGATGGCCTAATCTCATATATATTTTTCGTTTTTCCTATTTTCTTCCGTCTTTGGCTCCTTAGATCCGTCTATAACGAAAAATGACCTTTTTTGACCAAATTCAAAGATTTAAATAAACCCTAAAAAGAAAAAATTTAAAAATCTTTTTTGCATATAAAAGTCTCTTGTAACTTATATTTTTAATCACAAATAATAAAAAATAAATTTTATTAATATATCAAGCTCTTACATCGGCATTTAGATAATACAAAATATTTCGCGTCCAAACATATATACGACAAGAAATATTATCGGTTTTTAATGAAAATATTATTTGAAGTTTGAATTTAACAGTTTAATTATTGGGAATATGTAAAAATAATTTTTTTTTTTTTTTTTTTGAATCTTTTTTGGTTTTTTGGCCATATTTTCTAAAAATTTAATGTTTATAAATGACTAACTAAGTTTGATTAGGAAAAACGGTAAACGGATTTGATATTCCATAAGATGGCAGGTTTGATCTCTGTAGTTAACTCATAAATCTCAAAAAATTGTTGACCTGTGATTCTATCTCAAATAATAAAAAATAAAATTTTTTCAAGCTCTTACATCAATATTTAAATAATACATATTATCGGTTTTAATGAAAATATTATTTGATATTTAACAGTTTAGCTGTTGTGTATACATTAAAAAACTACAATTTATTTGCATTTTTTTTTGTTTTTTTAACATTTTTTCAAAAATTCTGTTTATAGCTGACTTACAAAGTTTGAGTAAAAAAACGATAACCAAATTTGAGAATCCCTAAGAAGGCAGATTTGGTCTTTTTAGTTAGTTCATAACTCGTCCTGAGTTAAACCATTTATATTTTTTATTTTTCCCCCAATAATCTAGGGCTCAACCATTATAGTCAAATTTTCCAATCCCATGTATAAAAATACCCTATGGCAACCAAGAAATTTTTACTATTTTAATACTTTTTCAATTTTAAATTCATCTTTCTGGGTTTTGAATATATTTTTATCCAACCACACTTAGAGAGGGCATAACGGTCTATAAAAGTAGGTATTCCTATTTTATATATTTCCATGGATTTCAGTATCACTTAAATGCCTTTAAAATAGTCTTAAATCATCGACCAATGGATTCAATCATTAAAGCTGATAAACATTTGAACTCCTTTCCTTCTTTTGAAAAAAAAAATAACCAATTTAATTTTGAAGCAAAAATTTTGAAACTATATATAAACTGTAAAAGGCTTTATTATTGTCAGTGAACCAATTGTTGTGTCGTTGTGCCATTCACTTTCCCTAAGCTTATTTTTGTTATTTATGTCCAATTTTTAGATGGCAAACGTTCTTGATGTACATTTTTATATAAATCCTATTTACATTCTAAACCTTGGCTGCATTTATTCACAAATAAAAATAAAAATTTTGGTGTACTTTAACAATGTTTGCCTTTTAATATTTGATCAAACTTACTGCATATTTTTGTTTTTCCATGAGGTCAGGCTAGAAGAATAGAGAAGTTGTAGAGGAACGTGACTTAATTTGGCAAAAATATTACAAAGATTTGTCATTATGGGGTTTAAAATATTTGCTATTTGGGCCCCGTGGAGAAAATTAAAAGCAAACAAATAATTGGGCAATAAAGAATTATAAACTCTGAATCCTTTAGAGAAATGCACCATTACTTTTAAGGTATGAAATTGTAAATATAACATATTCCCTAGCTCATTGGAAATTAATTGTGCGTGTATAAAAAGGTATAATCCATATTATATACCCTTAAAAGTTTTGCCTAAGCTTAAAATATGCAAAATTTAATAAAAAAAAAGGAGGTTGGCAAAGACTTTTAAATAGTGTAATTCCATCAAATAAAAGTAAAAAAAAAATTTGCTAAACAAATAAAAACATACATGCAGAAAATCAGTGTGTAATGGGGTCAACTCTGTTGCAGAATTTTGAATATTTTTGATCCCTGTAATTAAATATTCAATCCCCACATATGACTAAACATATATTAAATATAGCCTCACTAATTTTTTATCAATTAAATATTGAGAGTATAAATGAAATAGCTGAGAATCTAAATTTTAAACATATACAAATTTACATGTATCTTTTGCAAAGACCAATTGTTCTTTATTGGCAGTCTCAATAAATTGATAAAAAATTTCCAATAGTTGTGTAGTTATTATATTTAAAATAAATTTTGATTTTCTAAGCCATACAATTAATATATTTATATTACAAATAATGAAGGAATACGAGAGTATTTGAACTTATATCAAAATTCAAAATAAAACCATCTAAGTTGGCATGTTTAATCAAATACTCGCAATGTTTATTCAACACCTCGTTCAAAGCTTCATATTTTTCTATAAAATTTTAATATAGGTACTTGTATGGGTAAAACATATATTTAACAAAATTACTTTCATGAGAAAATTTTATGATCTCTTCCAATATGCTATTCATATAAAATTTTAAAAACAAGTCTTATAACAATTATACGTCCTATATAAAACTCTAAAAAATTATAAATTTTATTTGTTTGCCTTTATTTGCAATAACAAATTTTATTCATAAGCCCTAAAAAAGTTGCGATCGAATTTAACTTACGGGTATGTACCATTTGGTAATAAACTTTAACCCCAGGTTGGGTAGGTGAAAAATAACCGTATCGCTTGGAGATCGTAAAATTCTCAAAATATGATTTTGTTATCGACAAAATTTTTTGTTACATATTGATGAATTTGGTCTCAGGCAAGTTAGTAAATCTATATTTAATATTTAATTAATACCCTTGAAATTATAATAGCTTAGGGCACGTGCAAAGTGAGTTTTTGTTTTCGTGAAGTTTTCAAAATTTCGATAAATATTATTTTGTATTAAAACGCAAATTTAAATAAAATAGCCAAATTTAGTTTATGCACACAAATGCTTATTCTGAAACAAAAATTTTTTTGACAAATTTTAAAAAAATTAATATTTTTAGAATATCCAAAATTACGGAAATAAAATTCATTTTGCACGTGCCCTTATAATACTCAATATTTTAGTTTACACGGATACACAGCATAACGAATAAGGCCAATTTTATTGATAAATCTAAAATTATATTATTTTTTTTCAGTGGTAAATTTTAAGGTTATATTGTCTTTATCACTGGTAACTTAAGTTATATTGTCTTTTTTACATAATTATGATAGCTTATTAAACTTTTTGTGTTAGTTTACATAATTACTTAATACATAATTAGCAAATAAAACCAATCTTATTGGTAAAATTCATAATGTCTTATTTATAATTATGCTAGCATATTAAATTCTCTGTTTTAGTTTACATAAACACATAATATTTTATTACATAATTAGCAAATAAGGCCAAAATCATATTGTCTTTTTCACATAATTAGGATAGTTTATTTTACTTGTTTTTACATAATTATATAGGATTTTATTACATAATTAGCAAATGCGATCATCTTTAGTAAACGATTAAAGTAACGTGAAAGCAATTTATCTACAGTAGCGTTTTATGAGAATAATTGAAGCAATGTTATGAATCCGCTTGTCTTTTTTTTTCGTGAATGTCATTTGCAACGCAAAAACACGAATCTTGGGATGACTTGAGTGATGAAACTAAAAATTTAGGACCGTTCCATTATACGGTTTTGTTCAATTCGCTCACATCAACATTTAGGAAGCACTCCATCCAATTCGCTCAGCAGCCTCTCGACAACAAATTCCCATTGTTGTCTTGGGACACATGTGCCCACTTCCATTATTTAGAAAGCTTTTGAATCTTAGACACTCGATTAGATACAGAAATCTTCCATTCGGGTGATGGAGCGATCCAGGCTAAAATTGTGGAATCAGACCAACAAAATACACGGTCAAAATCTATTTGGAGTGCTCGTATATTTGTTGAAAGCAATCTTGTAAAAAGTAACCACACAATTCAAGTCTGGGAATGAAAACGGCCTTTAGAGATGCCACACGCAAATTTAAACAGATTAATTGTCGACTAGACCCTTCGATACGACCATATAATTTGCAGCTCCATATGCCTTCTTATTGGCATCCAAAAATCCGTGAATTTCCATGCATCGTGGGCTAAGATGATTGGTTGTGAGTCGCGGAATTTTGATCGTATTAAAATAGTTGACTCGTAAGTTGGAACCAATCTCTAGCAGTGATATTGTATATGGGATCACATTAATTCCATTTCAAGACCCATAATTTCGGCATTAATTTAGTTTGATGAGTCCTACCAATTCAAGTGAGTCGTAAACTCGGGCAATGGTCGATAATATTTTACGTTTGATTGCTGGAAAGATTGTGTTAGCACTGATACTGAATCCAAAGGTGGCGTTCTGGTCTTCCTTCGCTCATTGAGTTCGGGCCTTGTTTTGTCAGATTTATTGCAGTATCGAGAAGTAACCCAAATTGTTCGACATCCATTTGTGCCAAGTAAAACCCTCATGGTTTGGCATAGTATTAATCTGCCGTATGATTTCGAGACATTCAGATATCGTATCGGCCCCTGTCAAGAGATCATCAACGTATAAACCCCTCAGAGCGATTTTTAAACCGATAGGAAATTCCTTGACTTTTCAAGAGCAAGCTGTTGCAGAGTTTTGATAAATAAGGCGTTGAAGAAGTACCGTAAGTGACTGTCTTTAAATCGAAAGAAACTACTTTTTCTGATGGTTTCTCTCTCCAAACAATCCACTGTAATTGGCAATGCGACTGGTGCATAAGAAATTGCCGACACATCTGCTTCAAGTCGGTATTGATCACAACCTTTGCGCTTGGCCGTTCATCATTGACGGCTTGTTCGCAATCCCGCGATGATAAATTCCGGAATGAATTATTTGCTTATCTGGCACTTCGATGTTGGTTGGGATGCTGAGCAGGCGACTGTAACTTTTCGATTATCTACATCTGCGAGTATAAGTCGCTTTAAGAATTTGGCAGCGGCGGTTAAGAAATTTGACTGCTTGGTTGGAATTTCATCTTTTGCTAACGATGTTTCCCACGCCTTGATCGTGACTGAATCTAGTTTCTAGGAGATTGCATGTATCAAGATGTCGTCCCAGTGTTCTACTAGACGCTTCATGGCTTCTAACGCTCTTGTATGTTTATTTAGTCCGTCTACGAATTGTCGTAAGAGTTGATAGTTTTCCTCATGCATCACTGGAAGCTCGTTGCATCCAGGTGTTTTTGCAATATAAGTCGTTTGTTGTCGTATCTCTCTTTGAGAGCATTCCACGCTATTTGGTAGTTTGCCTCTGAGATTTCGAGCGATTGGAAAACTTCCGCTGCACTGCCCTTGACGACGCTTTGAGGTAATTGAACTTTTCAATACCTGTAATATTTTGTGAATGAATTAATGAATTGAACTTATCGTAGAAGTTATACCAGTCATGGTAAGATCCAGCGAATGTTGGAAGTTGAATAGGAAGCCGTATTCGCTGATCGGAATGAGATGCTACCTCAGATTGCGTTAATAATTCATCGGCCTGAACCAGCAAATCAAAATAGTGGTTTTCGACCTCCTCTATCACATTATCCCCCTTCTCCTCATTTTGCGATTCCAATTTGAATTGTAATTCTTTAAATTTGGTGAACAAATTTTCGTTCTTTGCTAGGCGTAGCTTTAGGATTTTCAGATTAGTATCGTTTGCGTCGTTTTGACATACCGTCACGAAATTTCCGAATCGATAGAGTGCCGCACGCATTTGATTTGCCATCCTTTGTAAGAGGAGCACAAATTTGGTGTATATAGAGAATAAATCCGGCCCGATGGACCAAAAAAGGGGGGAAAAAATAAAAATACGGATAAAATTAAATGATTTATTTAACAAAAAGATTAATAATCACAAATAATAAAATATAGAACTTTACAAAAATAGAATAGAATATGTCTATAAATTGTTTATAAATAAAAATAAATAAAAAATAGGGAATTGCTGGTCGTTTAATTAACACCTTGCTTAAAAGAAACTTATAATTTTTAAATTAAACAAAAAAGAGTTTAGCCAAAAATGGGCTTGTTTTCAACTTTGTATACAATATTTTGTACCTTCAAAATTTTTTCTTTTATGTTTAAACTTTTAATATATCAGTTTGCCAAGATGTTTAAATTATTTTTTAACGCAAAGTTATTATTATGATTAAACAATAATATTTTCTCTAATATAAACTCACTTGATTTTCAGAGTAATTAACATTAATTTTTTTGTTATTTTTTATGAAATACATAATGGTTAGCCAATCACAAAATTTGGTACAAATTTATTCTACTATATATGAAAAGCTTGAAAATTTAGCCCTGGGACAAAGCAAGTAACAATGTTTGCAGCTTTTTTGGTTTCTTTCTTATAAATGATTTTACTTTAGTAGATATTGTTTCAAATATTATATCTGATTATTTATCCTTTAAATATATTAAATATGATAATTTATTCTGAAAATATATCAAATAATTTGTATTTATTTTTATGATGGGTCTGCGATATCAACTACTTTTTTATCAATAAATCAAAAGTTAACTACTTCTTTATCAGTAAATCCGTTAATTATTACTTTAATAAATCAAACGACTTTACCTTCTGTCGTGTGCGCGCACACCCTACGCGGGTTCCTTGCGCGCACGAGACGTCATGAGACGTGATTGGAAAGAAAGAAGTAAAATTATAGTAGTTAGTTTTTAGTTTTTTAGGTTTGTGGTGAAATGTAACCATTTGTGTTGGTTTGGTGCTGGTAGGAATTGTGATGGAGACTTGATATTTTGGTGCAATGGAATAATAAATTGTTTGAAATAAATATAAAAATCTAAATAATAAATTGTTTGGAATAAATATAAAAGTCTACATGTAATTATTCATTATTCTTAATGCCCCAATACCTAAATGAATCTTATTTAATGACCTTTTTTCCCCCAATGTTTAACAACGCCCGAATGTCAACACTTAGCCCTTCTCCCCAATGTTTAACGCCCCCGAACAATGATAATTATGTCCCCTTTGGCCCGTTAAAAATGATAATAATTTCTTCTTCCAGTTTTCGTCACGTTCTTTCTTATCAACAACTCAAGCGACGATAGCAACTTTAACCACATATCAAGCGCCTTTTGTATAAGGTAACATACATTTAACTATTACGTTGTTTCATTTTTTTATATATATTTTAAAACTTTTAATTAATAATTGAAAACTAATTAGATAATATTTAAAAAACTAGCACTCTCTTCATCATCATCTTCCTCACTGTGGCCTATATTTAAATTTTAGAAATCTTATGCAATATCTTGATTTTTTCTTTATTATTTAATTTGTTGTTTTTAATCAATTAAACGCAGATAATTTCATAATAGTCAAGCCTTTTCTTCAAAATAAAATTATTAAAGAAAGCTTAAATCATGAAAAGATGGATCTTTAATTTTATTTTCAACTCGTTCTCAATATCTTATATATAACAATCTTACATTTACATTAAACAAAACTCAGTCAATCAATAAAAAGTATTGAAGATTCAAAGAGTTATGTATAAGTTTTTACATGGTTTGCTTAATATCAAATGCATTTCTTTTCTAATTTATATTGTCCTGTATTCTAAATTACGCGGTGCTTTAAATTATAAAAATACTAGCTGACCCGGCAAACGTTGTTTTACCTTAATAAATTTGTAGAAATTCATACGATAGGAATTTTAAAAAAAATAAGATTTCAATTTCGCCATAAATAAAAATTCTTAAAATTTACAATAGAAATCAATCTAAATATGCAAAAATAAACAATTCCGCTTAAAAATAGCAAGGTAAAGTGCAGATTCTAAAAGCGTTGTTGTACCAAACAATTTTTAAATTAATTTTATTCAAACTTAAGAAAATCCCTTTGTGTTAAATTTTTGATTTATAAACAAAGCAATTACAGAAGTTTTTGGCTATAAAATGGCACTTTATTTGTATAAGTTGTAGGCGTTGAACGACCTGAAGAGACAAACATCAAATTTAACCATATAATTAATTAATTATGTATAAAGGCAAAAACTGATATGTAACTTAAATATCCAAAATTATACCGAGCACTAATAAGCGTCATATCATTTCAAATCTATTATTGCTAGTTTTGACAATCTACCATTTTAAAATATATATAATTAAGGTCACTTTAATATAAAAACATTAAATAACCACCCACATTATTTTTAAATTATATATTTATCATTTATAAAGATAAAAATAATTTAAAATTATAACTTATCGATTCCAAAATATTGCCGGAAGTTGTATCATACATTCCTCTTCTGTATGATTAAATTTATGAAATGTATGTGGAGCACATATTAATCCTTTAGTGCCATGTTGTGAACTATATTTTTTGTTATTCCATCTTTTGCTAACACAAACAAATTTGACGGTTTGCCCACTCGAGAACATGCCACATAGAGTTGACCGTGGGAAAAACATGGTGTTCTAAGATCTAAACCACAAACAGACAATGTTTGGCCTTGGGATTTATTAATGGTCATGGCAAATGCCAATCTAATTGGAAATTGATGCCGTTGAAATTGAATTTGAACATCGGTAGGTATGATAGGGATATGGCATCAATACCTTTTCACCACGATACCGAACATTTAATATGGTGACTTCTAATACAGTTTTCATCAATTTTCTAATCGAGTACCGTTGCATAATTTTGGTGGATTCAAATTTCGGAGCAAAATAACAGGGGACCAATCTTCAGTTGTAGATTGTGCGGTGGCATGTCGGGCAGATCTAATGAGTTTAAAAATTCTGTTGGATAATTCACCGCCTCTGCTGAATGACAAACGGTATCAATGGATTTGTATGTAACTAAATCCCCTGGTAGTAATTGTTGTATCTTAAAATTTATATCATTCCCGTTAACATTTTTCGGCTAATATTGCTCGTTCAGCTAACCAATCATGGTTCATGTATTTTTTCTGTACCCCAGGAAAAACATGTTCAAAGAGGGTATTTTGCGAATCGACGATTATACAAAAATCGTTAGGTAACTTTACACATCCAGTTTTATCTGTAGTTAATTTTCCATTACCGATATCTAATAGTTGTTTTGAGAATGTGGTAGCGGATGGATCTTGGAGCGTTTGAACACGCATATTTTTCAACTTTAATTTTTCAACATTTTGCCACAATGGCGATGATTTTAGGCAAGCATTTATCTCATCCGCGTACGTTGAACGTGGAATGACGGGAAGCGTTTGCCTAAAATCGCCTGACAGAACCATCAGTAAACCACCAAATATTTTGTCATTGTTTCTAATATCTTTTAAGGTCCTGTTCAACGCCTCAAACGAATGTTTGTGCGCCATAGTGCATTCATCCCAAATGATAATTTTACACTGTTTTAGCAGTGTAGCCATAGAGGATTGGTTTTTTATGGCATCTGGATTATTTTGAATATTTAGGGGCAGCTTAAATACTGAATGAGCTGTTCTGCCGCCATCTAACAACAATGCCGCTATGCCAGATGATGCTACGGCAAGTGCGATGTTATTATTTGAACGTATTTTTGCGGGAATTAATGAAATTAAGAATGTTTTACCAGTTCCACCAGGGGCATCTAAAAAAAAGAAGCCAAGATCTGCCGAAATTGCAAGTATAATTCGGTCGTATATTATACGTTGTTCTTCATTCATTAGGGGGACATACTGATTAACGATTGCTACCATTTTCACACTATTGTATTGCAATTCACGCCTTATTTCATCGTTTACTACTAAATCCATTGGCGTGGGAGAGGGGGGGGGGGGTTTGGGGATGAAACCCCCTCCAAGCATGTCATATCCCCACCCAAATTAAAAATTTTTAGTGCATATCCCCCCCCCCCCAAACTAAATACCAATTAAATATAAAATTAAATTACATTTAAAATTCCATTAATATTTGGCAATTTTTTTTTTAACCCCCCCCCCCCCCCCCAAGCTTTACAACTTGCTACGCCCTTGACTAAATCAGTTGCATTACGAAGAGGCGATTCTATACCGTAATGAGTTAAAGAAAGGTTGGCAATATGAATGCAGATATCCTCAATAGCAATCAAGGCTTCATTATATATATCGTGATTAAATGTAATGTTTAAATCGTTAAGCGGTGCACGATGTTTATGCAGTATATCGTCACTCATTGAATCTATGTTATTCTCCCACAATTTCTTTGATTGGGTAGGAAAACATGTAGTTAGCACTATTGCAAATAGTAAACGAATTTGCGTTGCTGTACAGTTTAAAGCTGCTTCCGTAAGCATAAGTTTCCACTGATTGTCATCTTTGAGCAAGCCTAGTGCAAGGCAAGCATCTTTATATGTTTGATATTGTGTTCGTCGGGCCACTGATCTTTTGTTTTTCATGATTTTTGCTTTTCTAAAATGACGGCCCAAATTTTTTTTGCTTGCAATCATTAGGATTATTTAAAGGCAGACTTCTGGCTCATGAGTTGGTCTTAGGAGGCTTATATAATCGGATTATTAAAACAGAGTGGTGCTAGAAGGCTCAAAATTAGTTAAAATTTCATCTAAAAATTAAAAAAGAGCTATAAAACTTAAGTGTAATAGAAAACCTATTATAGAACGTCGTATTCTACGTAAGCGCGGCTACTTATAAGTTACATGCAGAGACGTATTGAAGGGGGGTGGGGGGGGGAAGCAAAGGGGGCCATTACCCCTTTTAATAATTTTATTTTTTATACCGTTAGTCAAAGAAACACCAATCAAATAAGGTAATTGCCTGCATACCCTAGAAGCAATGTTAAATTGATAAATCAAATGCTAGAATATATGTATAGTCTTTGTTATGTATAATTTAGTTATTGATATATAGTTTTTTGTAAATAGTTAAATATTCGAATCAGTGGCTCAGTAGTCGCCGATTATTATATAGGGTTTCATGTATTTCAGAATGCCAAATCAGATAAAAGCAGAAATTAAATTTTCAAAATGATAAAATTTTGAAAAAAAAAACCAAAATTATTTTAGGCAAGCGATAAAACTTAAGTGTATGAAGAATCAATAACATCCTATTGTTCCTCCTATGGAATTCACATATAAATTTTATGGGTAATTTAGCCATTACGGGAGAATAGTTAAAATTTTGCCCAAAAATTAAGAAAAGGCTATAAAATCTTATGGGTTTGGGATAGAAGAGTCAAATATTAGGGTTATATGTATTTTTTTATGCCAAAGATAAAAGCAAGAATAAAAAAAAATAGCTAAAAATTGGCAAAAAATTCGTAATATAACAATATAAAACGATTAGGGCGGGCGACGCATATGACCTAGGCGTTTGAAAGTTAAAAAAAATACTATTCTGTTTCCTACGGAAAATACATATAAAATTTTGTGGTAATCGGTTCACTCATTATGGAAAAATAATGGAAATTTCGCCCAAAAAATACAGAAAAGGTTATAAAAACATAAGGGTTATTGGTGGAAGAGTCAAATTTGGGGATTATATGTATTTTTGTACACCTAATCAGGTGAAAGCAAAACCAAAAAATTTTGCCCAAAAATGGCAAAAAATTCATAAAAAAACAATTTAAATTGCTTCTGGCGGGCGACTCATAGGACAATGTGGAAAAATTTTTTATAGCGTTATATGTATTTTTTTATGCCAAATTAGATGAAAAAATAAACAGAAAAGTTGTTCGTGAAAATCCGAAAAATTCATAAAAAAAACAACTTTAAATGCTTAGGGCGGGCGAACCATATGACATAGGCGCATGAAACCTAGATTAAACATTAATCTGCCTCCAAGAGAATGTATATATAAAATTTTATGGGAATCGGTGTAGTCAGTAGAAAGTTATCGGAGATCAAAAATTAAAAAACGCGATTTTTTAAATTGCTTCGGGCGGGCGACCCATAGGACCTAGGCGCATGAAAGATACGTATGAACCGATTCCACCACCTAGAGAATCTACATGTAAAATTTCATAGGGATCGGTTTAGCCGTTTTTGAGCTTACTGGTAACAAAAATTTTGATGCTCAAATTTTATATATATAGATAGAAGATTAAATTGCTCAATTATAAATTTGGAATTTCTTACTTAAAATTTATATTATCCTTCATTTCTAGACAATTACACGGTGCTTTCAACTTCTTATTAGAATATTCATTTGCTCAAAAATAAATTTAGCATTGTTTAAATAAAATTTATATTATCATGCATTTTTATAATTGTGTACACAAATTTTTAATAATTTTCCGAACAGGTTGTCTTACTTCTTATATTATTTTTTGGTATTTATTATAGCTATGAATTTGATGAATTTAAATGGCAATTATTTATTACTTTTTTTTTCCATACAAATTTTTAATTGTTCTATTTGATCAAGTTATTTTCACATTTTACATTATGTTTTTATAAATTTTTAGGTTCAAATTTGCTCAATTTTAAATTTGGCATTTATTACTTTTTGACCATTTTTCAATCAACATATCAATTATTTTTATTTGCCGTTAGCCCCGTTTTACTCACAATCAAACTCATCCTTATTACACAGGTCAACAAATATTAATGTCAGAAAAGTGAATTTTATGAAAACATAAAAGAATGCATCCCGATGATGGCCTATTCTCATATATATTTTTCGTTTTTCTTAGTTTCTTCCGTCTTTGGCCCCTTAGATCCGTCTATAACGAAAAATGGCCTTTCTTGACCAAATTGACAGATCTAAACATACCCTATAAAGAAAAAATTTAAAAAATTATTTTGCCAGTGGCGATTCGTCATTAGGTGCAAGGTGTTCACTGAACACCCTGGCAAAAATTTATATAGAAATGTTTTTAAAACTATTTAAAATTAGTTTTGGATGGTCTAGCGGGACGGCAGTGATTTGTAAACAAAATAAAAAATTGAAAGTCCCATCGTACCATTTTCTATTTACAAAATTGAATCA
This sequence comes from Acutogordius australiensis, assembly GCA_030555515.1. Taxonomy (NCBI): domain Eukaryota; kingdom Metazoa; phylum Nematomorpha; class Gordioida; order Gordea; family Gordiidae; genus Acutogordius; species Acutogordius australiensis. Next base: position 27,069 of record JAUIRJ010000152.1, on the reverse strand, counting down.
TACATAAGCTGTTTTATGTTTAAATTAAGAGGATCAACAGCTAGATTCAAAAAACTAACATCGAGTGTCTATCAGAAAATGTGCAATTCAAATATTGAACCGTGCTTAGTCAAATGCAATTTAAAAGCTTAATATTATTAAGCTATTAAGTCTATTTACGAGGTCAACAACTTAAATTTCAGGTAACATAGATTATTTTGTCGTAAGATGTTCAGCGTAAAAATTGAACACGTAATATTAATCTTCGAGCGTGTTCAATTCTAAAATTGATCATATATCGACTATATTTAAAAAAATAAACAAACCGGACAAGAAAGCTAATAATTTTTTATATTGCATTGCACGATGTTCAATCCAAGAACTGAACACATAATGGTTCACTCCATCCAGCACAGGAGCGTGTTCAATCCACAATTTGAACACTATTTGTGAGTTATAGTTTAGCCTCTTAACATTGAGGATTGAGCCTATAATAACACTTAGAATACAATATACAATATTAAAAAGATGGTGTTCAATTATTAAATTGAACACCAATTACATATTTAATAACACGAAGACATATAACAGCTAAAAGATGGTGTTCAATTCTAAACACATACATATTGTGTTCAATGCCTAGCATTGAACACTTTATTAACACGAAAAATACAATAGTAAAAAGATTGTGTTCAAATAAAATTAAGCGTCAATGTGTTCAATTTTAGCATTGAACACTTAATAACATAGAAGGGTAAAAAGTTTAAGTTAGCATTAAGTCTCATATTTATAAAAGATTGGGTATATTCGAATGATATATGAGAGAAAGGCCAAATGTGTTACACAAAATTTTAAAGCTTATAATTAAATTGTAGAGACTACACGCTCGTTGAACAATAATGTTAGTATTTTTTTTCACTTCAATATAAAAATTATGTTCATTTAATCGTAATACAATTGGGCAGTCACGCTTATCGAATCTTTCCCTTATAACAATTGAAAAAAATTTGATTCAATTTTTAAAAACGAATCCAGTTTTTTATGACGAAATCATAGATGAATTTGCACAAAGTTCAAGAAGATTGGATTTTCGATACAAATAAATACAAAAATTAAAATAATTTTTTTTTTACTAAAATACTATATTTTATTGTAGTTTAATTAATTGACCAAATACTTTGCCCGTCATAAATAGTTTCATATTTTGCAATATTACTACTATAGTTTTATATATAATTCATATGCTTTTATAAATAAATAATGAACAATAAAATTTTGATTTTTGATTGAACACCCTGGCTAAAAATCCACGAGTCGCCACTGTATTTTGCATATATAAATCTCTTATAGCTTAAAATTTTAATCACAAATAATGAGAAATAAATTTTATTAATATATCATGCTCTTACATCGGCATTTAGATAATACAAAATGTTTCGCGTCCAAACTTAAATATAACACGCTAATCGGTTTTTAATGAAATATTATTTGAAGTTTGAATTTAACAGTTAAACTATTGTTAATATGCAAACCAATATTAAAATTTCAATTTATTTTTGTTTTTGAATCTTTTTTGTTTTTTTGACCTTTTTTTCTAAAATTTTTAATGTTTATAACTGAATAACTAAGTTTGATTAGGAAAAACGGTAAACGGATTTGATATTCCCTAAGATGGCAGGTTTGATCTCTGTAGTTAACTCATAACTCTCAAAAAATTGTTGACCTGTGTTATAAATGTGATGCAATAAAGAATTGTAAAAATTTATGAAATATTATGTTTTAGAAGATTTGCTTTAAGGCACGGACTAAAACTCCTAATTTTTAATTAGGAAAAATAAGTTATAGATGCAAAAATTTAAAAATACCTATGTTAACAGTTCATTCTTCTTCAAAAATTATAAAAGCTCTAAAAATTGTATTTTTATAAAATAGTACTTTATATTTCATAATCTGAAAGTTTTTCGCTCGATAATTTAATAATAAAAGTAAAATTACCTGAGAATATTAAGGGCTGGCAAAGGTTTTAAGCGAAAGTCCATAGATTTATTTGTAAACTTTATGACATTAGGCAAAATAAAATCTAGAAAAAAACTAACACATCGGTATCGGTTTATTTTGTATTAACGCTCGATTCCTTATGGCACACGATAATTACGCAAGTTTGATCGAGGTAGAAGTTTCTGCGTTTTATATTTTTATTGGTAAAACGATTATTGCAAGACGCTTTATAACAAAACTCTTTGCAGGTGAAAAACACATTTTAATAGTAACATTTACTCTACCAATTAATCGAAAACTTTATATACGCATTTAGTGTTTTGATTTGCTAAAGTTACGAACCTCAAAAGATGTTATCAGGTGTGATATAAATTGGTTTTAGGTTTTAGGCCTAGGTTGTGCTATCTTATGGTTAAATTAAGTTTACGCTATATGGGTTATTTTATGATTGATAAGAATATAAATTCTATCTATTTATAATTGAGGATATATTTCGAGGTAGCGGGTAAGCCTTCAACCCGCAATTTGTACAGTGGGGTCTTTACGGACCCCAGTTTTATATATTGAATATCTTCAAATATAATATTTATTATAGGCCAAAATTTTGTGACTTTTTTCTTAAATATATAATAAACAAAACTAGTTATTAAAATTTGGTTTAAGTCTAATAACCAAGTTTGATTAGAATTTAGAAATTGAATTGGGGTCCGTATGGACTCCACATGGTAAATTTCAATGTTGAAAACCATTATATTGCCTCAATGTTAATTCAAACTTAAATATTTGCAGCCTTATTTTTTGTTATTTTTTTTTTAAATATTTTACATATTGAGTATATAAAATGTTTGTATTGTATAATTATGATAGAAATTATTAGTTTTCTTTGTAAAATGTCTAGTTTTTAAGGTGAATAATAGCCAAAAATGATTTTTTATTTCATAATACTTTTTTTCCACGAATTTTTTATAAAGTGTTCTACTTTACCTAAAAATACGATTTAATCAAACATATTGATATATTTAATTTATTGATATGATTTATTGAATGTATTATGAAAAAATAAAATATTTTAAATTTTTAGATTTTTTTCTACTTTGTGTCAAATAATATTTGCAATATTTATATACAATAAATTATACTAGTTTATAATTAAAGAGCACGTATTTTTAAAATAAAAAAAGAAAGATCATAATTTTAAAACTCTTGAAATTATAGAGGTTTAAAATTGGAGTACGTATGGACCACACTGTGTCATTCGCGTTACAAAAATCTTACCCTACCATTCGCGGGTTTAACAAATCTGACTCGTTTGTATTAAACAGAGGTCTGAGACAAGGCTCTCCGCCATCATTTGTTTTTTTATTGTTTATATAAATAATATTAGCGACGTTATATCAGTAGAAGATTTACTGTCTCAAAAAAATAAGCTAAAGTGTTTGTTTTATCCCCCACGATCTAGTTCTTTTGAGCAGAGTCAAGCTACTATCTTAATATTCTCTACCATCTAGAGAATTAGGTTGGAAAAGGTTTGGAAATAAGGCATTATGATAAATATTTCCTTATATTTAACTTTTTGTGATTGGTCATAGGCGCTTTATTCTAGGTATCATAGATATCTGGGCCTTTTGATAGTAGACTTAAATTTAGATTAAATTATTGATGATCGGGCGATAAGAGGGTGTAAACTATCTATTTTTACGGTGGGATCTTGCGATTTTGATATAAAGTTATTTGGTAATAAATCAAGTGTCCGCTTTCTAAAATAAACGACAAGCTACTGAATATTTGGAGAATTTGGGAAAAGATTGGCTAGGCCTAAACTTTACTTGCGTTTGCAATAATAGTCCTTTTGCCGTATATAAAATTTAATCTGTATGTTTCTTTATAAAATCCCATTAAAGGCTGCGGCTAGTGGAAAAAAAAGTTTTGACGAAAAAAAATTGCACGCATTTGAATAACATTGAGGCGGCTAGTGTGAAAAAAAAATTAAAAATCTTTAAAATTTGTTAAAAAAAAATTTTTTTTTAAAAATATTTTGTTAGGCATATCCTAAAACGACCAAAAAACCTAAATTCTCATTTTTTGATATTAGCCGCTAAAATTTTTTTTATCTTAGAAATATTTTTTTTACAATTTTGAAAGAAGTATTAGCCGCAGCCATAGTTAAAAAGTTATAATAGATCTAGTCCTTTTAACCCTAATTATCCCAAATGGACTTGGTTTTTTTTATTTGAGTAATTTTGTTAAAAACAATATTGGAGATCCAAAAATTATATTAAGAACAATTAGTGGGAATTTTAAAGCAATAACATCAAGTCAAAAAACGATGAATTGTTAAAGTCTTACAGCAACTTTTTTTTATAATTCTATAAAAAATATTTTTTCATTACCTCTTTGTTGCCATATGGCATCATTCCATGGTAATTTTTTTTTATTATATTGAAAAAAAATACGTGCTCTTTAATTACAAACTAATATAAGTTGTCGTTAATGTTAATTGTAAATATTATTAAAAAAGAGTAAAAAAAAATCTGAAAAATGAGAATTTTCTATTTTTTATATTTCATTAGATAAATCTTGTCATTCAATAAATGTATCAAAGTTATTAATGAAATCATGTTTTTAGGTCTAGTAGAACATTTATAGAAAAATTCGTGGAAAAAAACCTTTAAAATCAAAAATGCTATTTTTTACCATAAAAACTAGATATATTAAAGAGTAAAAAAAATAATTCTTATCATTTACAAATCAAACATTTTATATACTTAAGGGCACGTGCAAAGTGAGTTTTTTTGTGAAAATTTACAAAATTTTAAAAAAAATAATTTTGAAACAAAAAGCAAATTTTTTCCAGATTTAGTTTATGCACATAAAATGCTTTTTCTGAAATAAAAATTTTTTTAAAAAATTTTGAAAAAAATAAATTTTTAAAAATTTCAGAATTTTCAAAATTTTACGAAAATAAAAACTCACTTTGCACGTGCCCTAATATGTAAAACTGTATAGTCAAATAACTAGAAAATAAGCTTGCTATTTAAGTATAAATCATTGAGGCAATACCATGGTTTTTAACTTTGAAATTTGCCATGTGGGGTCAAGACTAAATATTCCTAATTTCTAAACAAATTTTAATATTACACCTAGACTAAATTTTAATTACTAGTTTCGTATATTATGTATTCAAGAAAAAAGTCACACCAATAATATATAATATTTTTGAAGGTATTCAAATTTTAAATGCTGCGGTCCATATGGACCACACAGTGCTAATCGCAGGTAAAATTAAATATACAATTAAAAATAACATATATATTAGTGTAAAATTAAAAGCATATACTTCTTTAAAATAATAAAAATAAAGTTAATAGCTTTAATTTGAAATTATACGGTAATTGGGATCCGTACCCTTACTGTAGCATTTGCGATACAAATTTCTCGCCCTAGCATTTGAGGGTTAAATTCTTAAATTTTTCACTACATTTTAATGTTAAACAAACGCGTTTAATTTTTTTTTTAATTTTTTATTACATTAGCCGTAGTCATAATTGCAGAATTATACTTTTGTTTAGAATAGTGATTAAGTTGACCCGCGAATGGTAGGGTGAGATTTTTTGTAACGCGAATGGTACAGTGGGGTCCATACTTCAATTTTTACATTTCTATTAATTCAATTTTAGAGCTAAGGTCTTTATTTTTTTATTATTTTAAAAAAATACGTGTTCTTTCTATAGACTAATATATGTCATTAATGAATATTGCAAATTATTTTATTAATGTAAAAATCTGAAAAACTAAAATTTTTCATTTCTCCATATTACATTAAATTAATCATATCATTAAAGTAAATATATCAATATTATTGATTAAATCGTGTTTTTAGGTCGGGTAGAACATTTTATGAAAAATTTATGGAAAAAAAGTATTATAAAATAAAAAATTATTTTTGCTATTATTCACCTTAAAAACTAGAGATTTTACAAAAAGAAAATCATAATTTTTATTATTAATATAACAAACACTTTATATACTTAATATGTAAAAATGTTTAGAAAAAAATAACTACAAAAATGGTTGCAAATATTTAAGTTTATATTTACATTAAGGCAATATAATGGTTTTCAATATTCAAATTTTAAACAAATTTGTTATTATTCTTAGACCAAATTTTAATTAGTAAATTTATTTAAAATATATTTAAGAAAAAAGTCACAAAATTAATAATATATATTATATTTAAAGTTTTTCAAAATATAGAAAGTGATGGGGTCCTAATAGATCCTACAGTAACAATCGTGTAAGTAGTTATATAAAAAGTTCATCAAAAATTACCTTTTAAAATATGATAATAAGTAACTATAATTAAGTAATCCTTAATTATGCGTAAATTTTTTAATTTAATTATGTTTTTGTAATTGTTTATCATGACAATAATATAATATAATGCAGATATGAGCAAGAATTATAACTTAAAGAGGTATAAGATAAATTCTTAATTATATGCTTATATAATTGCTAATTACAAAGGCCTACATTGCTTAAATAAAATGAAAATGAAGTAAAATAAGACATGCATTTTAAACGTGAGAGACCTATGCAAAGTGTAAGGTCTAAAATAACAAATGTAACTGAATTTATCAAATGGCTTTATATTCAATATTTGCTTATAACATCACTATATCTTCTCAATTGCAATGAACGTTTCGCATTTAATTTAGTTCTTTTGTTTTTTTTATTTATGAGCTTATACACATCTTACGTTTATATATCAAACTTTTTTGTTATTGATTTATATTCATATTTTGCCTAATTCAAAATGGATAAATTTGCCTTAAGTCTTCAAAAAATATTTGAAGATATAAATTCTCTAGATGGCAATGATATTGTTGTAGAATTGGCTAAAGATATTTGCAAAGAAAATGACTCTATAAAATCTTTTAATGAACTTAAATCTATATATAACCATTCTAAAAATTTTTCAAAATCTAATTTGTTTAAAAGTTTATGAAAATATAGATTTGATATATAATTATTATCAATTTTATGTTTATATCTTTGATATAAAAGGCTTTAAAATATAATTATTGCAATTTATTAGGAACTATTTTTATTACTATCAAAACTTAATGATTGTTTTATAATAGTTCTATGCTTTTAAGTAAATTTGGCTATAAACAAAAATATTTTATTGTTTATTTTATTGCAGCAAGCTTCCTCAAACAATAAAGGAAAATAATGCCATTTATGTATAATATTTATTATATACCTTAATTATTTGCAATAGAAATATTGCTTTTTTATTTATAAGGCATTGTTTTTTATTAATTACATTTTATTAATCATCCCTTTGGTGTCAGGTCCATGTTGACCAGCACATTTTAGATTTTGAAATTTTAATATATTATATATCAGTTTGTGACTTTCTTTATAATAATAAATAACTAGTATGAACAATCCGACATTTTAAATTTAGAAATATTACATATTAAATGTTTGTGACTTTCTTTTTTATACTAAATAGCTAGTATGAAATTTGGTCAAGTCTAGTAACATTAAGTTCTATGTATAAACCCCATGGTTAATTACAAATTGACCATTACCCTAAATAATAATTTAAAGTGGAAAAAATGCATTTTTTTCTAGATGTTCTTCCTTAAATATTTTATTTAGTAAGTACATAAAAGGTTTTTAAATTATTTTTTTAAGAATCTTGTTAAAATGTTACTGGACCTAAAAATACAATTTTGATAGTTTTGCATATTTAGTTTTTTAAAAAATTATTTGGCCTGCAATTGGGTATCTGGGGACCCTAGCTGAATAAGCAAACAAAATTGTTTACAACGTTATGATTATTTAAGTTAAATATTATTAAATTAAAATATCTAAGTTTATAGGAACCTTACTATGACTTTTTGGATCACTAACCTGTGATTAGCAATGTGGGGTCCATACCCCAGCACATTTTAAATTTTGATTTAAAAAATATTACATGTTTTGTGACTTTGGTAAATATATAATACACAAAACTAGTAAATAAAATCTGGTCTAAGACTAATAACAAAATTTGTTTAGAAACTAGAAATTCTATTGGGGTCCGTAGGGACAAAAACCATGATTGCCTCGATGTAAATTTTAACTGAAAAACTTTTTTAGGTATTCTTTTTTTATCAAGATGTATATTAATGATAGGTAATATTTTTTTTTCTTTATAAATTATCTATTTTTAGAGGTGAGTAATAGCCAAAAATAATTTTTTATTTCATAATACTTTTTTTCATAAATTTTTCCTAAAATGTTCTACCAGACCTAAAAATACGATTCGATCAATAATATTGATACATATGGTTTATTGACATTTATTAAATATAATCTATAAAAATAAAAAATTTCCATTTTTCCGATTTTTTCCTACTTTAAGTTAAATAAAATTTGCTATATACATTAAAACTTAATTTAGTTTATAATTAAAGAACATTCCCCTTGAAATTAATAATAAATAAAGTTCATAGCTATAAAAACCTCGCGTTACAAATTTCTCCTTGCATTCGCGGGTTAAGGCTTTTTTTATCAAGTTGCTTTATATAACAGGTCAACAAATTTTTGAGTGATATGAGCTAACTACAGAGACCAAACCTGCCATCTTGGGGATTAATCGTATTTTTTTTATCAAACTTTCTGAGCCAGCCATAAACTTTGAGATTAAAAAAATGTTAAAAAAAAGATTCAAAAATAATTTGAAATTTTCTATTATTTACAAATGCTAAAATGTTAAATTTGAACTTCACATAATATTTTTATTAAAAACCGATATCACTGGACAACAAAGAAAAAACAACATGAACAATTTTTACTGGGGTTTGTGGAGAATTTGCCCGCGAAAACAATCGCGTGTTTAATTTTTCTCCCAATACCTCCAATTTTTTTTATATTGCGTCCAAAGTTTAAAAAAATTCTATAAATTTTTTAAACTATTAATTTTTTAGAAATTTAATGGCAAATTTAGATTCGTCATTAAAAACATTCCTTATAAAGGTTATTACATAAAATTATTAGCATTGTTTTTAAGGATATCGGCTCAAATAGTTCAGTGGCAAACCTTCTACCTTAGACGCAGAGCGACTTCGAATCCGTGCACAGTAACTTTTTTCTTCGGAAAAATAGCATACATGTGCAACCACTTTAAAGCTTCTGAGTGGCCTGCTTAGGCAGTAGATCTTAAACGATATGTCTAAAAGTAAGAGCCTAGGCTAAAAACCTAGGTCGCCGGCGTGCGTGCATTACTATTTAACCCGTCGGCAATATTAATTGCTTTGCTCGGGTTAAAAGAGTCAAAGCCCTAACGGGTATGGCATCCTTAAGTGGGAAAGGTATGGGGGAAACCTCAAACCATTTGTTTTTTTTGTTTTGTTTTTTCAGGATCAAAAAACAAAATTTATGACGAAAACCACTTTAAAAACAAAAAAAATAGAAAAATTATTAAAATATAAAAAATTCAAACGCCATACGTTTATAATGAATGTTTCCTTAATCTAAATATATCTTTAAACTTTGTTTCTACCCATAGGTTTTATAACACAGGTCGACAAATTTTTGAGAGTTATGAGCTAACTACAGAGATCAAACCTGCCATCTTGGGGATTTTTAAATCCGTTTACCGTTATATTTAATCAAACTTAGTGAGTCAGCTATACATTAAAATTTTTAGAAAAAATACCAAAAGCAAAAAAGATTCAAAATTAAAATATATTGATTTTTTTTGCATATTTACAACAGCTTAACTGTTAATGTTTAACTTCAGATAAAACTTTAATTAAAAATCGATAATATATCGTGTCGTATTTAAGTTTGGACGCGAAATATTTTGTATTATTTAAATGCTGATGGAGCTTGGTATACTATAATATTTTATTTCTCATTATTTGATATGATAAATATAAGTTACAAGGGATTCTTATATGAAAAAAAGATTTCTAAATTTTTTCTTTTTAGGGTATTCTCAATTTGTTGATTTGGTCAAAAAAGGCAATTTTTTGTTATGGACGGATGTAAGGAGCCAAGGCCGGAAGAAACTAAGAAAAACGAAATATATATATGAGATAAGGCCATCATGAGGATAAATTCTTTTATGTTTTCATAAAATTCACGGTTGTGCCATTAATATTTGTTGACCTGGGTAATATGCCCAAAAATTAACGTATCTCATTTTTGACATCGAATAACTAAAAATCTTGCACTAAAAACCTAATTGAAAACGATAGTTGCCATATATAATGCCTAAGGTTGTCCAAATTATGTTGTCCGTTGTAATATATCGTGTTATTAGGATGGGATGCCCAATGTTCTGTATTATCTAAATGTGGATGTTATAACTTGAAATACCTAAAAATTTTATTTCTCCATATTTGATGTTACAACTGATTTTGAAAGAATCCTTTAGATTGCAGACTGTCATTTTGACCATTTTTTCGATATGGACGTAGCAAAATAACCCCATGGAAAACAAAAATATATGTGATAAGGCCATGGAGATTATTTCAGTTTCAATTTTTTCTGAAATTGACATTTGTAGACCTCAATTTCTTTTCAAGATATTTTGTTATTTTGGGAAAATATAAAATTTAAATTATTTTTAAAATTTTTGACATAGTTTTTTGATGTCTTATAAACTAATGCTTGCAGAAGGCGATATTATGGCATTTTTTTATTTCTATTTAAAATTCTCTTTATGAAACTTTGTAAAAATGTTAAAAAAAAGTAGAGACTTACCTTATGCGTTTCATGATACTTTGTATGTTGAATTGTAGAATTTATCTAAAATTTAAAATAAATTAAAAAATTTTGTTTTTTGTGTGTCAATTTGTTTCTGTATTTTGCTGAATAAATAAAGCATAAATTGGAAATAATAGCATTTATATTTAAATTAAAAAACACATAATTCTCTTTAAATTATAATTGAAAATATTATAAACTTTAGAGTTTAAACCGGGCCGTTTTTCCTGTCCATATTTTTTTAAAATTAGGCCCGGCCTGGCTTGGCTTAACCCGGTCAGGTGTTTAATTTTAAGCTTGGCTGATCCTAGTTTAAACTGTCCAAAAATTTTATTTACAAGTTAAAAATGTTTAAATTTAAAATTATCAATAAAATACAGAAAGTAAAAGTAATACCATTCATCATGAAAATAAATTTATCATTTTTGATAGCTCTTGTTTATAATCGTTATACATATACAAACGTTTTTCGTACTTTTGGGTCCCGACTTTGATGTCTACCTGAGGAAGGTTAGGATATGCTTGTTACCAGGCACTTCATGTAACTTTTTTTTACCTACCCAACCGTGGTTTAATGTTATTTGTTTTTGTTATAAGTCCAACTACAATCACAATGGTTGAGGGCGTTCAATTTATTACAATACGGATTTATAATCACAACAACAAAGATGGTTGAGGGTTGTAAGGTATGGCTAGGGTTAGGCAGCACCTAACCCTAGAGCAAAACTATTAATAACTCCTGGGCAACTATTTATTGAAGTTATAATCACAACAACAAAAGAACAACTGACTACAATCTCATCTGACATGTTTACAAGTTGCATAAATTAAAATATAAATAAAATAAATTTGCAAAAGTTTTGTAGAAAAAAAAATGTAGGAGAATAAGATTTGTAAGAGAATAGTATTTGTAAGAGAGGTGAATTTGTAAGAGAAAAGAATTTGAGAAAAGAATTTGTAAGAGAATAGAACTTGGTACCAAATTTGAAAAGAAAAACTCTCAGAGGTATAGTTAACTAGTTATACCCAATCTACCTCCATAATATCAGGTTATGGCAAGTATGAACTTTAAAGTATCCGTACACCTATTATCTTTTCTGAATGTCATCTGTAAACCACACTATGACCAAGAAGGCAATTTGTAACTTTCCCATACCACCAAACAAAAAACCAAATCATGGGCATGGTCTGATTGGTATATTCCCATCAAACTAAATCAAACCTTTAAGTTATCTTGAAAAATAAAAATATCAAAAGAAAATTGATAAATATTTAAAAATTTGGAAAAATACAAAATGCAAAAATAGTAAAAAAAAAACTTTTCAACTTTGACCTCAGCTCTTACACCATATATGCTGGCTGCAGGTCTTTTATACAAATTAATTTCTGCTTTGTAGCAAAAATAAAAATTTGGCGCTAAAAAATCTGGTAAAAACATATTGTTAAAACCATTATATTCTTTAAGCTTCTCAAAATCATGAACATCTTTCACTAAGATATCCTACAACATACTTAGATAAAAAAATGATAAAATCCTTATTGTTAACTATATAAAAGAGTTAAACATATTTAATTAGAAACATTTAAAAATCATGTTATCATTAATCATTTTATAAATTAAATTATTAAAAAATACTGTCGAGTTATGTACCTATATAATGTTTTCTGCAATATTTACTGCAAACTTTACATTTTCCAAATTTATCTTCTTCTTTAGTAACTATATTTCCAAATCTTTGTTGCAATTATTTTAAATAACTTCTTCTATTGTAGATGCAAAAGATTGTGAATTTCTTGATTCTCTTTATTGATGAGAAATATAGGCAATAGGTTCGATCATCACACGCGCTTGCCACCACCAATTATTATAACAAAAAGTTCTCAGGGATTCGTTATGATATAATTAGATGTCTAGGGGTTAGAAGGTTTGGCTAGGGTGCATGCCTAACCCTAAGACTTACAACAGAACAAAGAAATTAGTATATATTTTAGTTTATGCAACTATATTGGATTGTAAACACCGCGGCTTAATATTGTCTTTTGCCCATAATATTTTTTGGGAGGAAAGGGGATTGGATAAAATAACAGTGAGATAATAGTTAGGGTTTGACATTAGGTAAGATACATAAGTCCTAGGGTTTGACGCCATTTAAGTCAAATAATTCCCACGTCATTATGACCATTTAAAGTAATTTATTTTACTAAGGCTGTGCATTCGCTCAATGCGGCCAGTAGCAGACCAAAAAATATGTATTTTGTTTATAAAGGCTTCAAATTTGAATTGTAGGAAAAGGGAGATTTTGTTAAGGGCGATGGTGGCAATATAAGACATGTTTATTTTAAAAATATGAGATTGTAGTCAGGTGTTCTTTTGGTGTTGTGATTATAACTTCTATAAATAGTTGCCCAGGAGTTATTAATAGTTTTGCTCTGGGGTTAGGCGCTGCCTAACCCTAGCCATACCTTAAAACCCTCAACCATCCTTATTATGACATAGCCCAGCAAGAATCCAACTTTTGACAGTTTAAATAAAAATTACAGTGCAATAATGATGAAAGGGACTTTTCTAAATATAATTAATAAAAGAATTTCATAGCTTTATATATGAAGTTATAGAGGTTTAAAATTTAAGTTGGTACGGGCCCCACTGTAGTATTTGTATTACAAATTTTTTCACCCTAGCATTTGTGAATTAATATTGTATATGATGATTATAAATATTATGAACTTTTATATTAAAAATAAACTGTCACATTTTTGCGTAATCATTTTACCCATATAATTCATTTATCTTTTTCTGCCTTTTGTCCATATATGAAGTATTTTGTTAAGAGGAAGATTAGACCTTGTCTATAAAAAATATGGCCTTAAATTAAAAAATTAAAAATTTTACAATTCGCAATTAGAACCAATGCATACATTGCTTGGCACCAAAGTCGTAGCCAAGACTTTAAAAAGGGGGGGGGCACCCCAAAAAATTGTGCTTTGCTTATATATAACACCGGTCTACAAAATTTTGAGAGTTATGAGCTAACTACAGAGATCCAACCTGATACCTTAGGGATTTTCATCCGTTTATCGTTTTTTCTAATCAAACATTGTAAGTCAGCTATATTATTTTAGAAAAAAATGATAAAAAACAATAAAAAAACAAAAAAATATTTAAAAAAATTCTTATTGTATTTAAAACAGTTATGTTAAGGATGCAATTTATAAATTAAAGAAACTGCCCGATTCGTAATTACAAATAGAGACGGAAATTTTAAATTTTTAGCAATAAGTTATGGGCGAATTAATTTTAAATACTATAAAGTGAAGTTCATTAACTTGTACAATGTAACAATAATCATTTGTTTCCTTATTAAAGATCGGACGACCTTGAGCGCATGTAAATTTGGTTGTGTTCTAAACTCAAGCAGCGTTGAGCCTGGTTAGTAGTTAAATTAGAAACCGTTAACGAAATTCAAAGCCGTTCATTTCTTTGAGAACCTAGGCAAACATAGGTCACCAGCGCGCATTTAATCTCAAACACTGCGGGGTCTGCTGTAGCGTTAAAAGTGGCAAACAGGAAAAATGTCCGGGGGAAAGTCCATTACCACAGTTTTTAGTCCTTATTAAAGGCTAGAAAGAATACAATAATAAATGTTTTGATTTAGTTTTAGTTAGGATCACACAGAACCGGTTCATCTATAAGGGCAATCCAAGCCATGCTGTGTGTCAAGCTAATTTTACTAAATACTAAGGGTTTTAAGCAAAAATATTGAAAAAGTACGCATTTTAAGCGCCTAGAAACAGTTGGCTTAGAAGTGCCAATGCTGGACCGCCATGCTGTGCGTCAAGCTAATTTTACTAAATACTAAGGTTTTTAAGCAAAAATATTGAAAAAGTACGCATTTTAAGCGCCTAGAAACAGTTGGCTTATAAGTGCCAATGCTTCACGGACCGGCCTTGGTCAAAAGATTAACTTACATAATGTTATTTTATATGCAGAGCACATTATTATAATAAGAGCCCAGCCTTTAGATTGACTAAGCGGCTAACTTGGCACAAACAACCAAACTATCTTTGGGATTGGGAGGGCGCGCCAGCAATTTTTATTGAAATTACCAGTAAAAATTAAAATTCCATCGGCCCTGGCTACGGCTCTGCTTGGCACACTTCTTATGTTTGGTTTTATAAGTCTCAATACTAATTATGCATATCAAGCGTATGAAAATTAGTTAAATGTAAATTTTTGTTGGCAAAAATTTGTTAATGATTATTACACAGGTCAACAAATATCAATGCAGAAAAAAGAATTTTATGAAAACATAAAAGAAAGCATACCTATGATGGCCCTATCTCATATATTTTTTTTGTTTTTTTTTTAGTTTCTTCCGCCTTTGGCTCCCTAAATCCGTCCATATCGAGAAAATGGCCTTTGTAATAGATTATTTCGACCTCAAAAATACCCTTAAAGAAAAAATATTTAAGGGTTTTTTTTTTCATATAAAAATCCCTTGTAACTCATATTTATCATTTCAATAAATGAAAAATAAGATTTTTAAGCTCTTACATCAGCATTTAGAATACAAGATGTTTCGCGTCCAAACTTAAATCCGACACGATATATTATCGGGTTATAATAAAAATATTATTTGAAGTATTTAACAGTTTAATTGTTGCGAATATGCAAAAAAATTTTTCTACATTTTTTTTTAATTCTCAGGGATAGCTGACTGACTAAGTTAGATTAGAAAAAACACTAAAGGGATTTGAACCCGGAGATGGCAGGTTTGATTTCTGTAACTAGCTCATAACTCTTATAAATTTGTTGACCTGTGTTATACCAAAAATGTTGATACCTACTTATGGTTTGAGACAACAAATTGTAACAGCTATATAAATTTATTTTTCCATTGGTCAGATGTTAAATTTACCTCTTTTATAAAAGGATTATTATACAAAAATTTTAAAACCTTATTAATGCCGTCACAACAATATGTGTAAATATAGTAGAAAAATTTGGTGGCAAAATCTATTTAAAAAAATTTTCAAAATAACCCCTAAAAAACCTTTGTGGGCTAATTTTCCTGATAAAAAATCGAAAAACTCTAAATGATTCCGGCCCCCAACCTTCTCAAAATTTCCATGAATAACAAGCCCTACAGGTTATGGACAAGAGAAAGTTTTTACCAATTTTAGTGACTCATTTGATATGTATTAATATCAGTAACAGAGTGGATTAACTTTAAGGCAAGGTTAGCGTTATTTATTTTTTATTGAAAAAATTAAATTAAATTGGCCTGGTCATATAATCATAGGTGACATCTAATTCCTATTAGGCCATGTCCTAAACCGCTTTACATGTAAGGCACCATGAGTAAGATATATTTATCACAATACATGATTCTATTAGAAAAATTGTTTTTTTTTGTCTCATATAAAATATACATATAGTCAATTCCACCTCAATCCAACAAGATTGGGTTACCCCCTCAATTTGGAATTTTGCACGGAGGTATCCAAAGGTATCTCATTATTTAAATATTAATTCTGACCGGATGTGATTTTTGACTGATGGGGGCATAAGAAGAAAAAAGGCGAGGCAAAATTTTTCATTTGATGCAAATTTGGGAGGTTATAAGTCAAAAAGGATTATTGCTAGGGACTTATTTTTTTTTGAAGAGGACAATAAGGGCTGTCATGTTTTTATTATTTATTCTACAGATTAGTCAGTTTATTTTTTTATAACTAAAAAACTTTTTAATATCTTGAAAAATTGCTAAAATATACTCCTTAATATTCTTTGTAAATGTATGAACTTTAAAGTCTGGGACTGACATAACTTTAAAAAAACTCAAAAAATTTTTTTTATTCAGATTTGAACAAATATGCTCCCTGCACTATATGAATATATTCACGTGCTAAATTTGATTGTATACAAGATGTTAGACATAGGGGCAATTATGTTAGGCTATAACTTTTTTATTAATTTGATTAATATTTTATTTAGAAAAGAGAAAGTGAACTTGAGAGCAAAAAAATAGTATTTTCAGTAATTTACTCCTATCCTCAAAGCTTCTGGCAAACTACCAATCCAATTTTAAAATTTAGAAATGCATTTTATACATAAAACATCGCTTTATAACCCGCAATATTTTTTAACGTACCCATGGCATCATAAAATAAAAGAAAAATTTGCCAAATTGTTTAAAATTTTAAGGTTTAAAAAATACAAACTTAAAATTGGTATGCTTACATTTATAACCTTTTACTAGCTCTTAGTTTAATGAACAATCTCAATATTTATACTTGTCAAAATTAAAATTTGTTAAATTTATTGTATAAAAAAATTTTGGGAGAATTTTAAAAAATATTACGGTTAACAAATTTGTAATTCATTTTTTTATATTATTCAATAGTTATAACCCGCGAATGGTAGGGTGAGAAATTTGTAGCGCGAATGCTACAGTCGGAATTACCTCTATACCTTCAAGATAAAGCTATGAACTTTATAATTATATTATTTCGTAGAAAAATACATGCTCTTTAATTATAAACTAATATAAGTTGTCATTAATAAATATTGCATATTTTATTTGACACAAAGTAGAAAAAAATCTAAAAATTTGAAATTTTTTATTTTTCCATATCACATTACATAAATCTTTTCATTAAATTAAATTATCAATGTTAATGATTAAATCGTGTTTTGTCGGGTAGAACATTTTATGAAAAATTTATGGAAAAAAATTATGAAATAAAAAATTATTTTTGGCTATTATTCACCTTAACAACTAGATAATTTTAAAGAAAAAAAATGATTTCTGTCATTATACAAACATTATACATACTTAACATGTAAAACTATTATGAAAGAAAACCTAAAAAGCTGCAACTTTTTCAGTTAATTTAACATTGAGGCAATATCATGTTTTTTAAAATTGAAATTGAGACTGTGGGGTGGACCCTAACAGAATATTCAATTTTAAAACGAATTATGTTATTAATCTTAAACCAATTTTTAATTACTAATTCTATTTATTATATATTTAAGAAAAAAGTAAATTTTGGCCCATATTATATAATACTTTTAGAGATATTCAAATTCAACATGTGCTGAGGTCCATATGGACCCCACAGTGCTAATCGCGGGTTAAAAAAACAGCCACAAAAACGTTAAGTCTGTTAAAAATGATAAATTAGGATATTTTTGGCCTATAGAATATTGAGGATCAACAGATGTTCTCTTATTATGCATATCAACAAACTTAAAAAAAACGTAAAATAAATATACATGATACACAGTGATATGGTTTTTTTGGTATTATAAATACATTAAATCAGTTTTAGGGGTTAATAACTTTATAAGATTATAACTGGCAGAATCAGCTTTAATAAGAATTTTATAAACTGAATATTAGCCCCAATCAAAAATAATAAGACACTATTTTTTGCTAATTTTCACAAAAGCTAAATATGTTTTTGAAATGGTATCTATAACAAGGCATACAATATATCTCTAACCACCTTAGTTTAAAAACCACCAATCCTAGTTCCATTTACATCTTATTGTTTCATAATAAAGACGCATTAGACCTACTAAAGAAACAGGAAATGTCACTATTATTTGATTTTATATGCATATGGATATAGGGATTGACCCAAAGTTTTAAATAACTAAATGTGTTCCTAACGAATTTTACACAAGAATTTTTTATAATAATATAATAAATTACAAACTTAATTAAAATTATGGAATGATTTCATACTCTTCTTATTTAGTAATTTTTCTATCACGTTCTTTTGAGATACGTATTTTATTTTTTTAACACTTAAATATGCATGTTATAATTGATTTTATAGGTTCTAAATAATATTAGTAAAATCTGCAAATGTGGTGATAAAAATAAGCTTGCACAGACGAATGAAATCAGCGTTAATTTTTTAACACCTTAAAATTTGCTGTTTTGTTTTTTTAGAAGCGTCAAAATCCAATAAAAAAAAGCTGTGGCTACTAGTTATTAGGCGATATTTTATCTATAAAATGCACTTTAAATGTCAAGTAAATGTTCGTTAACCAGAATGGCTCTAATGATACCGCGTTTACGTCATGGAGCTATTGTTCTCTATAGAGAACACACATGGTATCAATTATATCTCCCCTTATTTCGTTGGATAATATTATGGTTAACCAGAAAGTCGATGAAAACAGGTCAAAATTACACTTTTTCCGGTTTTGAGGTTCATTTTTTCATTGATTATTTAATAGTAGTATTAATCAAATTAAACTATTATGGTCTAACATTATTGTCCCTATGTCCTGTTTTTAAATAGTATTATTGCCATATGCTAATATAAGGAGGACATAAATATATTCCAAAATTAGAGCAAAAATTTGATTTTTTTTTTCAGAAGTCATGCCTCCAACCCTTGAATTTATATATTTTAATAACATTATTAAGGGTTATATTTTATAAATTTTTAAAAATCTAAAGATAGGTTTATTTGTATTTAAATTTGATTTAAATTTTTTGGTAACTTAAAAAAAATTTATTAAATATTATTTTCGTTTAAGGTAGCCCAAGCCCACATTATGATCTTCAAAATAAAAAAAATTATGACTCTAATTAAAATACTTTTTATGATACATGCGCGCAAAGTTGCCTCAAATTTTTTTTTTGCAAAAAAAACATTTTTGCTCAAATCTCGGTCAAAAAATATTTAGGATTTTTACAGCACCCATGGACCCTACCAGTGTACCAATTTTCAGCCAAATCTAAGACTTGAAGGGAAAAAGTTTGTCGATGAGGTGGTATTGACCATATATATATTCTATAATGCTTTAAGTTGCCTAAATAGTTAATTTCACAGAAGTTTTGGACACGTCTTACTTTTACGATAATGGGACTTAAAAGGCGGTCACGAAATGATATTTTTTAATTGGGAAAATATTAAAGCCTAACGGCCTGCCGCCTTATTTCTTAAGCTTAAAATCATTTTTATAGTTAAAAAGAGTTGTAAATTTCTTTTTATTAATATCTGTACTAAAAGGTGGTAAAACCGATTAACGAGTGTGTCTAAGTAGAAGATAATTATCCACAATGCAAAAAATCAAAAAAACATTTTTAGCCGTAAATAGCAAACTTAAATACAAAACCCCAAAAACGTAAAAGGCACAAAAAGGAACTGTGAAGTTTTATTTTGGAGCTTCATAGCAATGTATTCTCGTATATATTAGCTGTTTCCTGACAATTTTTAAATGTAGATTCACATTAGAGATTAAAGTTGTACCCAAAAGCCCGCCCGGCCCAGTGTCCGCCTGAATTTTAAAACTGGTTCGCCTGAATTAAAAAAAAGAATTTACGGGCCGGGCTGATTTAATCTCATGCTCACTAATTATTATCATTCAAAATGTTTTGAGGACGCACATGTTGAAAAAAAAAACGATTTTTTGAATTTCTTGAATAACTAATAATTGTAAAGGGTGGAATGATATGTCATCAAATTTGTACCCGCAGTCCTCATGTTGGTACTGCACAAAATGTCGCAGTCTTTAACAGGTGGCTGATGTGGTCCAAAGTAATTTTTCAAAAAAATTTGGTTATGATAATTTTTGTTAAGGATGTATCTATATTAAAAAGGTGGTCCCCATTACAGCCCTTATCACACTTTGGCAAAGTACGTAAAGTAATTTCTTAATATTTTATTATGGTTGAGGGACATAACAATAATCAACGGAGAAAATGACCGTGATTTTAAATACAGGTGCGTATCATAGGTGCTTGAATATAAAAAAATGGGTCTTAACATTTTATTGCAAAACGTATCAGTTATCAGCCTAGATAACAACTAGGGTCTTTTCCCTTTTAAAAATTCCTATTCAGAATATTTATTTTTGATTTTGGGCATAGTTTTTCACGCGTACTACATAATACATTTCACCTTATCAAAAAATACACTGTAGGTCAAACATATTCCATAAATATGAAACAAAGGTTAGTTCTATATAAACATAATTTTCTGGGGTAAGTTGATTAACAACTAATATGGGCGAAATGATTAACAGCTATTATGACCAAAAATAAAATTACAAAAATGGATTTTCTTCATTTTGCCATTTGAAACATTTTTTAGCCGATGGACATATGCACATTGGTAAAGTATACCGAACTTTACATAAAGAATTCGGACCACAATTTCGAGTTTTCGTCAAATACTAGATATTCCAATTTTTAATTATACATTTATCAAGTTGTACTGTGATTGTGTTTTTTTATTTTCTGCTTCTTATCTGTGCACAGAAAAGAAAGAAGCTCATGACATCTAATTTACATAGAATTATTTGCTAGCTTTTTTTTATTTTTGATATTTGCGGGCAATCATTATTTTTATAAAATTTAGTCTTTCCTTTTTTGAATAAATAATTTTATAAACAACGATTTGTTGTATCAATATTGCATATTTACGATTAGTTTTAAAAAATTACATTGAAAAAAAAATATGTTGGTAACGAGGGCTGTTAACATAGTATATTTTTAATTATTTAATATTCTTATCCTTGTTATTAAATATTTAATAATATGTGCCTGGCAACATTCTTAATGTTTTTATGTAGCATGAACGTACTACATTGTGTAAGAAATAATGATAAAAAAATTTATAATAACAAGGTTTAAATGCAAATCAGCCGTTGTCAAATCAAACGACTACGGTGCGAGCCGTTATTTTTTAACATAACAAGAACTAAAAATGACAAATTAACACGATAATGGTTAATACTTCGAAACTCTGTGTATAATTTTAATAAAAAAATTTGGTTGCGATATATAATTTACCAAATTGTATTCAGGCCGAACCGGGCCTAAAAGGAAAAATAAAATTTTAGGTCAAGCCTAAATATTTTGGCCTTGTTTGAATTTTAATCTACATCTTAAAATAATTAAAACATCCCTAAAAAATCTTTAGCTTCCAGTCTGGGCCAAGGGATATCCTTCATGCGCCTTTAGGTCTTGGGATACATGGCTTTAGGTAATGCTATTTTTTATCTGATTAAACTAGTTTGGCCTTATTTAAAATATCTGCTTTTCAAAGACTTTTAGTTTATTCTAATGCAGGGATGGCCAAAGGAAAGTGAAAAGTTTAATGTTTCCACAATTCGAACAACTAATGGGACGTAATAATATTTTTTGATAGAGTTCATACCGGGCAATAAAATTCCAGCCCGCTCAGCCCGATACCATTTTTAAATAAGGTATTCCACGCCCAAAACATAGTTTATAAATACATCTCTGAAATTTTCTGTTTCAAGCTATATATTTTTGCTTTAAAATAAATCAATAAGATATAGAGTTTAGAAGTATAACCTTTCATCGTGTGAAAATAATTTTTTTTTTAGTTCTTGTTCAATAACATTATGCAAAATGAGAAATAAAAAATCGGCCCGACCCGTTTTTTTTATCAGGAACACCCTTGCATATAAGCTCGGTCCGGCTCATTTTTCAGGCGAGTTTGCATTGAGCCAGGCGGGCTTTCGGGTCTTAACTTTAATCTACTTTTCTAACATGTGTCTGCTTTCAACATGAAAGAGGCAAGGCACCATCTATATTTTTATGACATTCCTTATAATTTAAAAATTTTCATAAGTATATACAATACATAAAAATAATTTGCCAACTGTTATTATTAGTGTAAATAAAAAATGGATATTATTAGTAATGCATCGGCTATATTGTTAAATTAAATATTTTGAAGACATCGAGACTTATACATTAAGTTTGGGAAAATTGAATTTCATTATATACACCTGAGGCCCCCAGGGAAACCTAAAAACAATCGATTGCAATCTGTTGTACACGTGGTTATACAAAGGAGAATTGGGAATCCAGCAGTACATCCGTTCGGTAAATTGGGACATGTATTACACGGATCCTATTTATCAAAATTTTATTAGCAATAATTCTGTGTCATTTAAAATTCAATTTCAAACCATTGTAAACCCTGTTTAACAAAGAAAAAGTTAAAATAGTAGTGCTTAGGTGCCTAATTTTCAACATGTAAATTACCGTGATCGTCGAGTTAGGAGGACATGCTTGGTTTACAACCACAATTACGAAAGGCGATGAAGGGCCTATAGTCGTTGTGGCAACTGTTGTAGTTGTGGTCACTAGTAAAAATTAATTAAATAAGTACAAATCGGTGATCACGGACCGGAATTCGCACCCAGTCCTATCGTCAAAAATATTTTTATTCGGTTGCAGTCCTACTCTGTATCAATATGTATATTTTAATACGACCATGGGTATTAACAAGCCAGGCTGAGCATTTATTGACAAACTTCAAGATTGAGAAAATAATTATTCAAAAAAAATTGCCAAATGTTTTAACTTGCTGAATTCCAAATTCGATAAACTATTTGTTATTAGTGAATCGTAAATAACACAGGTCGACAAATCAATGAATGAATAATAAAAATTTTAAAACTCGGTGAAATAATCCTCATGATGTTTTTACATATATATTCTGTTCCGAAGTTTTTTCAGACTTGGGCTATAATTGATAGAATTTTCAAAAATTGGCATTTGACCATATACACAGATGAGACATCGAAAATACCTAAAAATATTTTATAAAATTTCTTAACATATAATATTCACTTGTAACTTAAATTTTTTTTATCAAATTACAGAATATTTGGCTCTTTATCCTAAATAGAACACGATGTGTTAAGGTATAAATAATAATATTATTTGAAGTTTAAACATATCGGTTTAGCTATATTAAATATAAAAATAATTTTTTTAAATTTTATCATTCTTTTTCAAATTTCAATGTTTATAGCTGGCTTAAATATTTTGATTAGACAAAACGGTAGATTTCCAAAGACCGCAGGTCTGGTCTTTAAAATTAGCTCATAACTCTCTAAATTGACCTTGGTAATATTTACAATATTTTAGGCCCTGCTTATTTTCATATTCATTTTTTCCAGTGAGAATAACAAAATAAAAACGCATTATACATCTTAACGTTGCAGTGCATTACTGTCTCGATATTATTCATAAAAATCGTTCAAAACACTTTGACTGGAAAGCCAATATTTTTTTCATTTTTCAAAAAAAATATAACAAGGCATGCCACGGCCATAGTAAAGAAAAAGTAGTTAATTTTGCAGCTCAACGCTTATCCTCATTAAAGATCAAAGTCAGGACCCAATAGCTCGCCCTACATTACCGGCCCGTACAAAAACAAACCAGATTGAGCCCAAATACAAAACGAGGTGGGCAAGCCGGAACAAAATGAATAGAAATAATTCCTTATTGCTTGTAGCTAATATTAATATGGACTAATAGACAAATATATTATGACATAAAAGACTTTGACACAGTGTAATTGTGATAATTTTAGCAAACAATTTCTTACTTAAAATATAAAAATTTTAGAGCCGTATTCGTAATTTCGGTGCGCGCCGGGTTGGGCAGAAAACTAAAACAAAATTTAGAGCCTGGCACTACTCCGCAGGCTCGGGCGAGTCGAGCCGGGCTTATGTTATAAAGTCGGGCATGCCGGTTAAGCTGGGCTGGAAAATGCCCGGTTTGAACTCTAGTTAGGACAATGTAAAGAACCTTTACCCGCCCAGCTCGATGGCTTTGAATTAATTTAAATTTTTTTAAGGGATTTGTAGTATATATGATTGAAATATTCCTTAGCTAAACAGGTCTAAAGTTCGCAGGCACCAAAGCTGCTTGCGCCTGTTCTTTATATTTAATCGAGTTAAGTAAGATCTGTTTAAAAATGTATGTTCAGGTTTTAATAAAATTTCAATGACAAAGTAAAGTCTTGACATTGCCAACGGTACGTCCTAATTTCTTAAACAGCTGCTTTAGTTAGACTATAAAATATGATTTGTTTAACAATGTGCCAAATTGCTTAAATATAAAAATAATACATACATATGGCGGGTAAGGGGCAACAACATCCATAATTGTCGACCCACATTCTAGCATCGCAAAATGTGTTGGGAGGACACACCCTAGGGGTCGTATCACCGCCTTGTTTGTAGCTTCCCCTAAAAGTTGGTGACGTGCAGTATGTCGTTGAAAGTGCATCCTCATCCATACAAGAAACGCATTCTGTACATGCAAAAAAAGATTTAGATAAAGTTGGTTAGTTAATTTATCAAAGTTTTTATGTTGAACAAATTCTCTTTTTACCTGTATATTTATTTTTAAATTTAAAACCTCAGAAATAATGTCTTGCCAACAGTCTTCCCATGTTTTTTATTTTGATAAAATAGCTGCGCGGTGACGTCCATAACCATAGATTATATCAAATTACATTTTTTTTTAACATAAATAACACCAAAAAATTGTAGAAGCTATTTAAAACAAGGTGTATAAATTCACTTTATGATAAAACTGTCTTAATCTATCATCTGGCATTTTAATAAACAACTTGGTTTTGCCCATATCAGCTTTCTTGTAAAAAAAAAAGATTACACAAATGGCATTGATCATTTCGAGAACATAGTCAATAGCATGTTTCATTGCATCCTCTTTCAACTATTATATAAACTTGACCAGGTGATCACAGAGAGCTATATATCCTGAAACTCAAAAACAATTGGGTTTGAGGTTTCCTCCATACCTTTCCCCATACAGGGGCGCCATACCAGGTTAGGGATTTGACTCATAGTAAGATTTGCCTGCACACCGGCGACCTAGGTTTTTAGTCTAGTTTCTCACTTAAAGAACATCGGGCCTACTGCCTTTGTAGGCCACTCAGCATCTTAGTAATTAGTTGCGCATGTGTTCTATTTTCCGAAGAAAAAAGATTTCTATGCACGGATTCGAATCCCCAACCTCCTTCGTGTAAGACAGTAATGTTTGCCGCTGAGCCATCGGAGCCGATTGCATTTTATTTAAATTGGAATTTGCGAGTCAAATAGCACCCCTGATATAGCTAGAGTGTAAAATGGGTGCCTTGAATTCATTTTTAAAAAAAAAACTTAAGAATTTATAATTATTGTAAAAAAAATATGGTTTAATGTTTAAAAATTGTATAAGCGATATAATATTTAAAGAGGTCGTGTTAAAATGATTATTTACTGCTTATGTGGATTTTAACTATAATAAAAAAAGCAGTGTCAATAATTATTGATATAAAAAATTAACTTTCAAATTCATAATTTTAAAATTTTCTAAAAAAAAACTTTGAACGTGCCCTTATGCGTGTTCTTTGGGTATAGTGTAATTTATGAAGAAGTTAAACTTACCACATGACAGGCAGTAGTAAATCTTTTTATTTTTAAGGCAGGTATTTTTCCTTAATAATCCCTTAATAAAAGGTTTGGTATCCGACCTAGTTGGCTGCCTCCTTAAATCTGACTCAGCAACCGTTAAACGGACTTTTCTCAAAAGTATAAGACATTTTTAATACCAAGAGCCAAAGGAATTTTGTTAGGCGTAATGGTCAAATTTAATTTTTATAAATAGACAGCAAATAATCAAAAGAAAAATTATTTATTTTTTTATTTTTAAAAGAAGTACAGGCCACAGCCTAAGTTAAAAAGTGACGGGTGGCGTAGCACATACTTCTTACGTTCGAGGTTGAACTTTTCTTAGATGGTTGGGTTTGGGTCTTTTTTTGTTGGACCGGTTGTTGTTGCTGCTTCTTTTTGGTCTGGGAGGTGCCGGAGGACCACTGTGCCATGTTTTGGGGTTCGTATTCGTCGGTCTGGTATTCGTGATGATAATCATCGTGTAGACCGTCGCTATGATCAATCATGGATCCTTCATCACCGTACGGGCTGCCTCCATATCCCTGAAGGTATATGTTTTTTACGCAGACCAACCCAAGTATCTGTTAACGTTTGTTAAATTTATGTTAAAATAGCCTCAACCACCGACAAAATCATTTTTTTTCTGGCTCATAAACTGGCTTTTTAAGATACGGGTAGTAAATACCAACCTAAAAATCAACAGGCCTGTATCAAGCCCGATCTTGCATCAATTATATTTAGGATTTAAGACGTTTTCATGCAATTTATGCGTAATACCAAATAGTTTACCCTGATTTTTTTGGATTGAGTTCGATGTACATAAGTCTGCTAATTTTATTCTTTGCATTTGTATTTTTTTGTAAGTCAATCTAGTTTAGACAAATTAGCTTAAAAATGATTAATTGGTATATTTAGTCCTAGTCTATTTAATTATCTTCACAAATCAAGCCCGTTGGTTGAAAAGCCTAGTTTTAGCTAGAACTTTACACAATTTCTAGTTTATTTTTTATAAATAATTTTTAAAAAAATTAGCCATCAGTAATTGAAAAAAGTGATAAGTTTTGAGT
>JAUIRJ010000151.1:0-45651 GCA_030555515.1 Acutogordius australiensis | reverse complement strand
CGTACTTCGTTCAGTTACGTATTGCTCGTTCTGAAAAAGGATTGCGTTACCAATTAATCGAAGGAAAAATCATGAAGGACAACAACCTTCAAATTACTTTCGACGAATTGAAAGACTAACCCGTCTGGTTTGATCAAACAACAAATGGCACAGGGTGCCCAGCCATTTACTTGAACACCACCTTTTTCCCCGGACATTATGGTCGCCCCATCGTAGCATTGTTGCAATCAGGTTATTTGGTTTTAGATTGTATTCTAACAAAAAGATAGATTGTTGACAAGTATGGAAATTTCTTTGGCATCAGATTTATGAATTGTTTTTTTAAATATAGCTTTCTGTAACATCACATTTTTCTTGGCAATAACAATAGAAGCCAATTTTTGTGTTACTTACGCTTTTAGTGAGTGTTGAGTTATGACAACAATTTTTTAAAAAATGTAAAAATTTTTAAAATAATAATTTTTAAATTATTTTTGGGGGAGCAAATTTACTTTTAGTAGAGTGGGAGTTTTATGCGTTTATACGTATTTTTCTTTAGGCAAATTTTACTTTTAAAAATGCCTCCCTCAAAAAGAAACATGAATTGTGCCTGATAGTTTACAAATTGCTTTTTTTCGGATTTCACAAGCTGATTTTGTTTCTTCAACCATTTTTAAAACCTAAAAATACTTCAATTTTGTTAGGGGAATATATATTTTAGTGTTTAATTATATTGATTTTGAAATAATATTATTATCACAAATTCAAAATCATTTTGCTTTTTATATAATATATATTTTCGATTTAAATTTACAAAATTTGTTATTAAAGATTTCTACCTTTAAAATTATATTAAAAATTATTTATTAATATAAATATTAATAATTTACGAATCATTGTTTATAATTAAAACTTTGTTAATCCAAAATTTTACCCAATTTTCATAGAATAAGTATATACTTCAAATTTCTTAATCTCGACATTTCTGAATAAGATTTTTTAAATCTTAAAACAATTTAGTTGCTTAGTTCGACGACATGTGCGTTTTTTTGTCTATCTAAATAATTTCTCGCCATAATACTTTTAACGCTTTTACCAGTTATAAAACAATTGATTTATAAAAAGTTGTAAATTTTGATTTTTTCGCCTAATTTAATAACATATTTTAAATGCTTATCGTCTCATCAAAACTAGTATGTCGTTATAAACATTTAAAAATTTAAATGTCACAAAAAAAACGAAACAAACAATATAAATAATGAAAATAATTAATTTTTTGTATAACGATAACAAAAACATAAACAATTTTCCATGTTTTTTGTCCATTTTTTTTTTTTCCGTTTCATTCAAAATTTTTTCAATGCCAAAAAATAAACTACTTTGTTTGATAAGTTAATTTTTTGCAAAATATACCTAAAGCTTATACTTGAATTAGCAATTTTATTAAAAAAAAAGAATTATGGAAAAACAAAAAATGTATTTACTATGACAAAAAACCACTAATTTTACAAAAACATATAAATTTATAAAAAATTAAAATATAAAATTTCAAACGCCTTGGATGTTAATGAATGTTTTCTTACACTAAATATATTTTTAAACTTTTATTTATATCTATTTGCTTAAAATGTATTTTTTCATAAAAATAAATAGAACTTTTATTTTTGACATCAAAATTTAAAAATTTTAAAAATACCCTACACTTCTAACTTTATATTTGCCGCCAAGATATTTTTTATTTATCGACAGTTCAATTTCATTACGCGCAAGTAGTAATTTGTATTTTGATATTTATTACAAACAATTTTAATCCATTGCATCAAATCATCGTGGTCTTCCGCTATATTGCCGTCGCTAATAATTACTTATTTTACCACCAAAATCTTACAACTTGACTAAAAATAAATGTTTTTTCATTTTTTTGCGTTAGCACATGTAAGGCGGCAAAATTAGATTAATTCTTCTAAAAATTATAATAATGTTCTTCGAATATTTCATTATTATTAGACATATCAAATAATTGTATCTCGCCATTCGGGACTTTAATACAGGTTTCGAATATCATTATACACGGGTTTAAGCTGTAGGTTACGATTTTTTTATATATTAACACTAATATATCTATTTATTTATTTCAATTCGAGTTATATAAATTTTTTGAATTGACCATTTATCGTATAATTATATAGTGCCGCTATTCGTGGGACAGATACTTTCAAAATAGCTTTAGTGCAATTTATAATACTTAAGTGCAACCTAAAATTTAACATACTAAATTAGTAATAAAAGGCATTACAACATTTAAATTAGTGATAAAGGTTACAACATTTAAACTAGTTATAAAATATTCAAACATTTAAATCAGTAATAATAAGTTAGTGGGGTAATCAACAAATTTTGGGATTGATAACGCATATAAATGTTTTAATAAAAAATCGTTGTAAATAATCAATTAAAATGAGAAAATTTTTCGTGATAAATTAACAAATAAAAAACATAATAGGGTCTTACCCTAAATAAAAATCGGCGCCCAAAAAAAATAAATTAGTAGCGAAAAAAATTTTTAAAGTTTAAATGATTTTCGCTATGTACGCTAAGTACAAATTGTTAAGATACAAAATTTTTTTAAATATCCTAAAAAAGCAAATCATATAAAATTTCTTTCATAAAGAATTTTTTAAACTTTTTTTATTTTGAAAGTAGAATATTTGGAGTAGTTAATGGGGCAAAAAAGGCAATGTTATTCAAATTGTTGAAATGGTTTTTAAATGTGTATTTTTTGATAAGTTATAGTCCGTAATAAAAAAAATTATTTAAAGACTCTTATTAAACAATATGGGTAAATAAATAGTTTTATAAATTTTATCTTATATATTTTTTTCTTTTAACCAACCTCTCGCTCCCTTTATTCACTTGGGTTGTGTATTTGCCGTGGATGCATTATCACTATATTGGTTACAAATGGGTTTTTTTTTCTTCTTTGTATTTTTTTCAACAATTTTTCACGCGTTGTTATGTAGTGGCGAAAATGATTTTGACTTCGAAATGTGTTGTAAATATAACAAAGTTTAAAATAAAGTTGTATATACTTTAAATACAGTTTTAAAAAATACCTATTTTTTGAGATATACAATGATTGAATAGACCATTTAAAAAGTTATAAAATAAAATATTGGGGGGAAGGGGATCTTGGGGGGGAAGAATACTAGCCACTGCGATATACTTTGGTACCATTTTTACAAACCAAACTTTTTGACGGTAGTTTATTACAGTAGTGTTGTGCATTTTAAAATTGATTTGGGGAGACTAAAGCTGGTGGGGGGTTTTCCGGGTATCTTCCATCGTCGCCAGAACTCGAGAACCAAATAAAATTTTCAGGATATCTAATCGTTTTACTACTAGTTTAATTTTTAACAAATAAAATTTTCAGAATTTTTTTTTTCAAAATACTAGAGAATTTTCAACCAAATAAAATTCTTTTCGGTGTCGCTCTATTTATTTTTTTTAAACAAAAAATGGAGTTAGATGTTTTTTTTTAAATTTTTTATTTAGGTTGAAAAAACATTTGAATTTTTCTGACAATAACAGAAAATTATTAAAAAAATGGATTTAGAAGTACCCTAATAAATTTTTGCTATTTAGGTTGGAAAATCTTTTGATATTTTGCCAATTGAAACTTTATAAAAATTAGAAAAGATCTTGTTTCACATTCCATATATAAAATACTGCATTATCGAAATTACCTTCAATTTTCAATATGACATGTAATTTTTATAATAAATGATTAGTTATTTTCACATATTAACAATATTATTAACTTGAATATTGTTATTAAATTAATTTGTGTTTTATCTATTTTTTTGATTGAGGATTGATTTTTCACTCGTATTTCTATTTTATAATATACAGTTATTTTTCACATATTAACAAGTAAAATTTTTGCTGTCACATCTACATATTTTTCTGAGCTGATACAGCTAATAAATCCTCATCTAAATTGATAAGATATTTTAGTCGGTTTATTGATTTTACATAATCAAAATATTATATTTTTCATAATGCCGTCTTGTACGCTATGGAGTAAATAGAAGCGTTAAAGTGTCCTAGTCAAGGTGTCAAAGTATTTGATTGTTAAAAACATGAAATCTTTGAATTTTGGAAACAAATTTGGATCATAATCACGCAGCTAGGTATAAATATCTAAATGATGGAATATTTAATGATTTAGTACTTATTCATTAAATTATATTTTGGGGGGGAATTTCAATTATTTGTTTAAGCACTTTCTCTATTATAAAATGTAAATGTCTTACTGTTTTAAGTTTATAATAGTTGGTATATAAATCTCTAAAACAATAAAGATCCATTCGGGTTGGGGTATGCAAGTGGTAGCAGACTTGTTTGAATACTGGCGCTACTATAATTAAAGTAAAAGATCATCTTAGGGAAAGTGGGGAATTTGGGAAGACAAACACAATTTGTGCAAGTGTTCCAATGTAAAATTTATCCTTTACTTTTATGAAAATTTTAAAAATGACACACTATTTTTTGATAATGATAAGATGGGCAGTTTAAATCTTTATATTTTACCAGAATCCAAGGATGATTTTTTTATACGTCAATTTAGTAGTATTGGTATCCAAGATACAACCCATTAACAATAGATCTATGCCAGTTTTTATTTTGTTAATTATTGATGGAAATTATGGGAATTATGTGGTTGCAATAGGTACTATAGTTACATACTATATTTATAGGTGTTTTAAAAACTTAAAAAAACAATATGGGATTTTTACTGCCTTACAACCCTCAAAAACAAAAGTTTTCAATTATGTTTGTTAAAAATAAATGTCATGCTGAAAGGTTAAATATTTTTTATATTTTAATTATTCTATTTTTTTATGACATAAAACATTATTTTTTTAAAATTTTTTAATTTTAAGAAATGCATTTGAAGGGGGGGCCAGATTACAACTTTTGTCAATTTACGTTTTCAACGTGAAATATCAATATAAAGGGGGTGCGGGGGGTGTATTTACTACTTATATTTGTAATTTTTGCCTTAAAAACAATTAGTATTTTTTGTATCTTTAGAGCATCTTAAAAAACCATGATTTTACAATGAGCCGTAATAAATTTGATATTCTTTGGAATCAGGGGGTGCGTTTTTAAACAATGAATATATTAATGACTATTTTAAAATTCGCTTAATATTAAAGCACAATAGTCAACGGCATATACCTCCCCAGTGTTTTACAACAAAAATTACCAACAAAATTCAAATATTATATTTTAACAAAAAAATATATTGGGATTTTGTCAGAATAGTAAACTTTTTGCTAAATGACAAAAGGCTTAAAAATTATCAGAAAATGAAATGGCTAATTTTATAATAATGGAATTAATACTCAAAAATTTTTGTTAATAATGTTATGAAATATGTAAAAGCGAGGGTAAATTAATAGTGAGTCTAATTTAAATTAGTTTTGTGGTATTTGCATATTTATAAGTTCTCCTTACTTTTCTAATTTCTGTTTGTTTCTTAGAGGTTTGTATCAACTTATTTTTTGTGACAAGTCTTGGTTGGAAATCTTTTTGCAAGTTTGTTAAATCGCAAATTGAAGTTATTCAACCAAGTTGTCATATTACAAATCAAAGCAAGTTATTTAAATTGCTACATTTTCTACATATGTAAACATTTTGTTTTCAATGATGTTTCTTTTCAAAAAAATTGTGGGCTTGTCCCTTCAATACTAAAAACCATTTTTCCTAATTTTTTCGAAAATTTGTGTGAAGCATGCCGATCAAAAAAAGTACAAGCGGGTAAAAGCTACATACGTGCCCATGTACCTAATAAAGGACACCCCCCCACAAAAACACAAAAAGAAAAGTTATCACGTTCCATCACAAACATACCGAAGAGTATTATAGATTTTTAACAAGGGGGAAAGAGGGCGTAGACAGTTTGACAATCCCATTTCTTTACTCATGGTTTTTTATTTCATTTGACAGGGCACAAAAAAAACATCGATAACAATCCTGAAGGTATAGGGGGGGAAAAATGTCTCGAGACACCTATAGAAGAGATAATACTTGCAGGGTATAGAAAGGATCAAAATATTTACCAAAAAATACATAATACATCAATTTGATATATTTGGTTCATTTTTAAAGTCATATTATTAATGCAAAAAACAAATTATGTTTATTTATAAAATATTTCTACACATTTTGACTATAAATTTTGTCTATTTTATCAAGTTGTTATAAATTTTACATATTAAATAAATAAATCAATAATTTTTAATAACTATGTATGTGTATTATTTTTTTATACCAAGTTATCAAGCGTTATTTTTTGAATACTAAATTTAACAATCATGAGATATGGCATATTAATATTGTAATGAGTACTTTGATATATTTATTCAAAAAAGTTGATCCAAATTAATTAGTTAAAGCTTTTGCCCTAAACTACTAAAAAAAACTAAAAAATGGGGAAAATTGTCTTTCTAATCAATTCGTCCTTAAATACTTTATGTCTTATGGGTACATTGTCGTGAAATATTTGTTAAAATATTTGTTGCTAAGAGGTGTTCAACCAACGGAAATAAATTTTAATAAGGCGATAAATTTCGTTATATTTTGCACTTTTTATGAAGTTGCAAAATAAAACGGCCCATAGGTTTTAAGGTGACTCTCAGTGTTGAAGTCAATTACACAGTAGTGGGCACGTGCAAAGTGAAGTATTTATTTTCGGCGAAATTTTCAAAATTTTGAAAAAAAAATTTTTATAATAAAACGCAAATTTTTAAAAAATTGCCGTAAATTTAGTATAGGCAACACAAAATGCTTTTTCCGAAAATAAAAAAAATTTTTTGAAAAAATTTGAAAAATAAATAAAATTTTCAGAATTTTTAAAATTTTACGAAAAAAAATAAAAACTCACTTTTGCACGTACCACTAAAGTCCGGGAAAATGTCTGCTATGACCGGAAGTTAACTTTAACGATAACTTACACTTGCCTAATCCTAATTAAATCCTGATTTAATATTTCAAACCCAACATTAACCTAGTTTAAACTCATTTTAATCGTAGCCTACCGATTAAATGAAATATATTACTAAACTTAATTTCCATATATGTTATTAAGATGGCTAAAACACGTATTTTTTAATGTTTCAGCTTCATAAACTCAGTAATAAAAATTGCCTAGCGCCCCAGAACAAACCAGCCCTGGCTAAACACTCCTCAAAATTATTTACTTTGGCACATTTTTTAAAAATGGCCATTATAAGTTAATTTTTAAAATGAATAAGGTAACTTGTAAGTTTTTCCACAAAAAATTTTATGTTAAAATAAAAAAATAAATTATTTGAAAAAAATATGAATATTATCATCTTTAAGTACATTAAAATATTTTGAGAATTTTATTTAGTTAAAAATCCTCTAGTATTCTTGCATGTAGAATTCTGAGAATTTTATTTGGTTAAAAATCCTCTAGTATTCTTGCATGTAGAATTCTGAGAATTTTATTTGGTTAAAAATTCTCTAGTATGCTTACTTGTAGAATTCTGAGAATTTTATTTGGTTAAAAATTCACTAGTAGTAAAAACGATAAGATATCCTGAGAATTTTATTTGGTTATAATTCTCTAGTTGTGACGACAATAAGATACCCAGAACAAATATCACCAGCCAGATTGAAAGTTTTGAACAGACTTCTACTTTGGAATATTAATAATGAAATTTAAATATGTTTAACTTGTCATCATCAACAATTTGTTGCGCATAAATTCCTGCTCATCAGTAGAGGAGGAGTGTATGTTATCAGCACCAGCTGCATCATGGGTATCTTAGGCGGGACTTATTTTTAAAGTAAATTGGCATAAGTACTGCTATCGCATTTACGTAAACCTTAATTCCTAATCAAATACCTTTTTAAGACATTAATGGGATTTGTAATTTGTTGTTGGCTTTTATGAAGAGATTAAGCCGGCGACTTTCTCTTAATTTGAGCAAAGCATTTGAACATAATGCCTAAGTACGGTGCTCAGAAACTTGAAACGGGATGGACATAATTACAATTTCAATTAAAATAAATAATCAACGGTGAAACCACTAGTATAAAATGCTAGCATTTGACCACTAAACAATGAATAGACACCAATTTTAACAAGGTACAGGGGGATAGGTGAGGCTTTTTAAATAAAAAGGCCTATGGACAAGAAAAAAGCTGAAAACCTCAAAGAAAACAGAGAATTGTTATTTAAAAAAACATTAAATATTCAAAAATTACATTATTTTTTCAAAAACAAAATGAGAATTAAAGCTTTTGTGTAAATAATTAGTTTCTTTATATTTCTTTATATTTGCACAATAAGGCATAGGTTAAATAAGTCCCATTTACAGTTTGATGTTATAAATAAAATTGTTTTTTTATAACGCAGTCCACTAAATTTGTTATGAGTTAATTAAAGAGATAAAACCTGCATTATTTGCATTTATGTTTACAGTTTTCTTATCGAGCTTAGTTAGTCAGCTATAAATATTAAAAATTAAAAAAAAATTAAAAAAATCAAAAAAGATTTAAAAACAAAAATAAATCAAATTTTTTTTGCATATTTGCAACAGCTAAACTGTTGAATCAAAATAAAAAAAATATTTTTATTAACCGATAATATATTGTGTCGTATTTAAGTTTGGATGCGAAATATTTTGTGTTATCTAAATGCTGATATAAGAACTTGATATACTAATTATTTTTAAGGCAAAATAAAACAAACACTAATTTATTGGAATATAAGCGAGAATCTTTATTTTGTAAATCAAATAATAATAATAATAATTATGAATATTTTCAGAGCTATGTAACAGTTCAAGTGATCTTGTATAATGGTAAATCAATCATTTTAATTAAGCAACCTAAATAAAAGTCATCAATCAACTAGTTTGTACTGGTTAAACTAAAATTCGTAATATAATTGACAGAGCTAAGTAAATATAAGATGAGTTAAAAATAAATCAACATATTTGACTATGTCATTTTAAGTCCATATTTGATGTAATCCACTAAGACAATATTAAAATTTATTTCTCATTATTTGTGATGACAAATAGTTACAAGGGATTAACAAAAATTTTTAAATTTTTTCTTTTTGGAATATATTAAAATCTGTCAATATGGTCAAAAAAAGCCATTTTTCGATTTGGACGGATCTAAGAAGCCGAAGGCGGAAGAAACTAAGAAATACGGAAAATACATATGAGATAAGGTCATGGTAATATGCTTTATGTTTTCATAAACTTATTTTTTGTGACATGTTGACCTGTGTAATTATACCGTCAAGCGACACTAATATTAATGTATAAATCCAGTCATAAATAAAATAAAAAGCACCGTGTATGTAAAAAATATAAAAACCTTCAAAGAACCAATTTAGCAACCGGAGAAAGCAATCTCTTGAAACTAGGTTCTAACTCTTTCCCTTTCCCGGATTGCATTTCCTTAAAGATTTTAGCATCGAACCACGGTGGTTTAGGGTCGGGCGGATCTACCTTGGTTAATTTATACGGTGTCTGGGATTAGCTGGCATATCTGGTGACTAAGACATAAGGGTTAAAAAAGCAATTATAATGTGATTTTTTTTCATACTAAAAACCAAATAGTTAGGTTACTATTAAGCCCCTATTTTAAGAAACACTCCTGAGATGTCATCGCTTAATTATTCAAAATAAGATATCAGATGTGAGTTACGTCCTAAAACCAGTAAATTTTTTACCCAAATAGACTTTACCATATAGGATAGCAATATAATACTTCAGAAATCGAAAAATTATCTCAAAATCATATGTTTTTGAATCTTTCAGTTGATAAGTTATACGATAGTTTTTAAAAATACTTCATAATTAATTCCATCATCAGTCCCCGCATCAATTGGACGTAAATTCATCTCAGCTTCTTTCCGCCGGGTGCAATTGGGCAAGCATAAGTCGGAGGAATTTAGACCGACTAACCAATCAGGGCTTGGGCCGAGCATTGAAACGAGCGATAACAGATGTCTATTTGTTCAATATTGGCGTGAGGTTTGACATTGTGTATAAGTATAAAGTTTGATATTTTTATTAAAAGTGAGATTCACTTTAAATAAGCTAAAAATCCGCTGAAAAAAACGTGAAAGATGCAATTTGAGCACACAAAAAAGCTTAGAATTTCTATATCAAAAATATAAATAGCTGATAAATAAATTGACCTCCTCCAGCAATGTGAATCTTTTAAAGCAAAGCGCTGATCAGTAAACAAATTTGTAATAAAACCTAAATTTGACGCATGGGCTAACAAAATTCACCTATAATCGACTCGAACGGTCCCATTGACATCGCCTACGTAGGCGGGTAAAGAAGACCCATCATTTTCAAAATTGTTCTTATATATCGTTACTAAAAATTTTTAAAGATAATAAAAAATGCATTATATAATTTTAAAAGGCCTTATAGACATTTCGAGGGGCCTGCAACTTAATTAAACCCTTCGATTCAGGCTAAGTTGCTGGTTTGCTATATGTATCCTAAGGTTATATAAAAAAAAGGTTTTTAAAAAAATGTGACATTTGGTGCAATCCCCAATTAACTCTTCATGAATATTTAGTTTTTGGGAAATTTAAAAAACTAAATTTCTAATTTTTATCAGCATATACATTTTCATTGTTAATAATTACTTTTTTCTTCAGCTTATTTTCGAGATTCTTGGTGGCTCCGTACTCGACAACCCTTTGAGAGCATTGCTCGCCAGTGTTACCAATTCCCAAATTTTGTAAGTGTGACTTGGCCCGCAATATCGGACCATTCGTGTGGTAAAATATTTATCATTTTATGTAATAACAACGGTTAAATAAAAATTGGAAAAAATGTGATACAAAAAATCGACCCAGCCCCGTCCGTTTTTCAGGCAGCCTGACTTTGATCACTAATCAGATGCAAAGGCGAAATTTTTTGGGCGCCTTATTCCATGAAATTTCGGCTCAAATTTAAGCTTGGTGCACTAAAGAATATGACCTAAATGTGCACCGCTTAGGTTCTTTAATAGGTTGGCTAACCTTGATCAATTGAAGCGAAAAAATGAAATTGTTTTTTTCGCAAAAATTCAATCAGCACCTTGGGGTTTTCGATTGGTAAATAAAGGATACTCTTCATAGTTTGCTTAAAACTAAGCAAGCCAATTACACTGGACAACAAAATTTGGACGACCCTAAGCATCATTTATGGCAACTATGATTTTTAGTCAAGTTTTTGGCGCGGATCACGAAAGTGAAATCAGAATTTTAGCCAATGCCTCAGATTTTTAGTTATTCGGTGTCAAAGTAGAGATTTTATCATTTTTGGGGTATTTTGGGCTTCTATATCATAAAATCTACAGGTAGTAACAAAAGTTTAAAAATATATTTAGATAACGGAAACATTCATTATTAACGTAAGGCTTTTAATTTTTTTTATTTTTTTATTTTAATAAAGTTGGTGGTTTTCGTCATAAAATCCGTTTTTTGATCCTAAATAACTTGAAATTAAATTGCTAGTAATTTTAGTTAATAACCTTTTTTATATATAGTTTTTATAAGGTATCTGAATATGCCAATAGAATTTTTGGAAAATTAATAGTTAGAAATTTTGTAAATTTTTTTTGAACTTTGGACGCGGTTAAAAAAAATTGGAGGCATTGAAAAAAAAATAAGCCCAGAATCGTTATCGCAAGAAAATTCTCTACAAAACCCTCAAAAAATTGTTTATGTTGTCTTTTTTGTTGTCCAGTGTTATCAGCTTTGCATTAGTGCAAGCACTCACTCATGCTTGATAGGCATTGAACAATATGTTGCTGCAAAATAGCGAATTCTCGTTGAAAACGATGGTGCTGGTAATGGACCGTCTAGAAATTGCATGGTGCCCTTAAATGTTTGGTTTCAGTGATGTTACGGGCAACCTTGATTTTTACTTAGGCTGCGGCTAGCGAAAAAAATAAATTTTGAAGGAAAAAAATTAAACGCATTTGATTAACATTAAGATGGATAATGTAAAAAAGTTTAAGAAAACACTATTTTTTTTTTTATAAATTTTAAAATTTTTTTTGTATAGCATATCCTAAAACAGCCAAATCACATAATTTTTTATTTTTAAAAAAAAGCAGTTAAAAAAATTTTTGTATTAGCAGCAGCCTTTTAATTATAAATATATAAAAAGAGATGCTAATTCCTTTTTAGTTAAAGAAACTAAAGGCATTAGTGGTGTTTTTACTAGCTAATATAATTACGGCTAACAATTTAAAGCCCGATTATTCAGGGAGAACTTAATCAGATCCATGACCATACGAAATTTAAATTAGGTTTACCTGGCCTAAATAAATAATTTAAAAAAAGTTCAAAAACTAGAATTTTTCCTTTTCGGGTATCATAATTTGCCGTTCCCCGTATTTTTATCCATCCGAAAATCAAAAATATCATTGGCTCAAGGGGACTGACCTGTGACTAAGCATAATTTTAACATGCTCTTTAAATCTTCACGAATAAAATTTTGGACCTGGCTTCCTAAATGTTGTATAAATTTTTTTTTCAAGCCTGACCAAACTCCTTGCCCTATGCGTCTCGCTTTTAATAATTATCCTGCCCCTATTTTCTCACCAATTTTAGTTATAATTATAATACTTTGAAACGTAGGTAATTTAGCTGAATGTCGAACGTCAACCATAGGGTGCCCGATCTAGGTGAGTTTTCGAAACTTAATTGGCCATATTAATATTGTTATTGTCTGTAACAGAACTTTCATTCAATACTTAACTGCGTTTGATAATATTTTAATAAAACATTAAAACAAAGTATGTATTAGTAAAAGAGAATTTATAATACTTGCCATTGTACGTGAGGTACAATGTCCCGTTGACATTTGACTACTAGCCCGCGACTTCGATCTTTTTATTTTACGTGGATTGTCCGTGGGTGTTATTTTCGCTCATGGATTCGTTGCTAAAATGAATATGGTATAAACTTTGGTTTGAAACAAAATCCAAAATGGTTAGGGTGTTGTCGCAATTAGAAGAGATAGAGCAATTGCGGTAAAGTCTGGTTGGTTGTTTAAACGTATGGACGTAACAGGGTAAGTCTTGAAGAGTTTTTCCCCACTTGCTGGGTCTCCTTCTCCAAAATTCAAAACTCTAAATCGTTATTGTTAAGGGCACACTTGGAGAGAAGTTCGTCTTTGTTAGTAGGCGGTGTAGCACGCACATTCGGGTTGATACGCTATCAAATTCCTTTTGAATTAATCCATAAAATAATATTACGACACATTGTCGTATTACCATATCGATCAGGAAATACCTGGTATAATATCAAAATATAAATATGCCTTTTATAGTGCCAAGATGGGACATGTATATAACAATACAAAATGATATATTAATCGGCTGTAACTATCCTTTAATGTGTTTATATATTTATTAAACTAACAAAGGATAGTCACATGACTAATATATTATCTTGTACTGTTGTATTGTGTCCTCTTTGACTAACAAAATCTCTCTTTTTCCTGCAATTCAATTAAAGGGCTTTTAAAACAGAATACAATATTTTAGTTTGCCACACTGGCCGCATTAGCGAATGCACACCCTTAGTAAAATTAATTACTTTAAATGGTCATAATGACGTGGAAATTATTTGACTTAAATAGGCGTCAAACCGTAGGATTTATATGTCTTACCTAATTCAAATTTTTTATTATTTCTCACTCTTCTTTTATCCCATAGGTGACATTCCTTTGTTGTGGATTAATAAATATATAAACATCATCAAACTTAATTAGGTTTTACCTAAAGTTAGGCGCTAACTAATCCTAGCCACACCTGACAACCCTCAACCATCTTTAGTGTGACATAGCCCAAATATATCAACCTTGTCAACTCTGTCATTATAGGGCATGTAAATAATGTTCTCTGCAATATTTACTGCAAACTTCACGTTTTCCCCATTTCTCTTCTTCTTTAGTAACTATATATATATTTGTTGCTTGTTGACAATTTCACAAATAACTTCTTCTTCTCTCATACGTTGATGAGAAATATAATCATTGATCCCTATCAGGTAAAAAATGATCACTTATATATCAGTTCCTAAATTTTTTACTTCTGATATTAGTTGTCAGCCTTGAGTTTTTGCGACTCATGCCACAATCATTAAGTAAATTTTGCTTCTAAATATTATTATTAAAATTACATCCTGATTCTATATATTTACATTAATTCAAAGTTAAATATACTTCATTGAAGTAATAGATAAATCTACACCAATCGCAACATTGGAATCAACGCTTAATTATAGAATGCTTCTAATACTGCAAATTTATTTTGATTCCCTTTAAAAACAAAATAATTTTATCCCTTGTTAATGGTGCAAGTGCGCAAAAGACACCATTTTAACATAACATTTTTCCTTTAGGATGAATGATCATCAACTTGTGCTTGCTTGAGTGATAAAAACGAAATCCATTACTACTTATAGGCCCTTCAACTTCAATCCATATTAGTGCTTTTTAAGCTAAATTGATGATTGCAATAGTTATTACAAAAACTAGAGCAAAATTAGTCGGGATAATCAAGAAGCTTAATTATAAAAGACCCAGATTTATGTTTCCATGATTAGCACCTCTCATACGTAAACTTGGGCTGCCGATAACAACTTCTGTATTAGCGGAACGTCTCCAATAATTGAAAATATTACTGACATCCAAGGGCGTAGCTGAAAACGTTTTCGTCCAAGGGATTTGCCAGTATATCTTGTGCCGATAGTCGTAAAAATCCATACTATGGTGGAAGAAATGCGTTAGCGATTCACGACTGACTGTCATCTACTCATTGCGTTTTTTGCCCCAAATACCGCAATTTCGAATATGCCAGTAAGGATGGTGGATACGTCAAATCGGGAATGCGCGCTGCTTGAACGGTTCCCACAAGTAACTTATAGGGGGAAAGTTGTGCAACCTGTAAATTGCCTATCTTGACGCAATTATAATGCGGTACTGATCACGGATATCGTCCAGATTCTAAGACGCCATCTAGCTGAGTCTTCTTCTTTGCCTCGTAACAATACATGTTGACGTGAAGGTAACTGCACACGTCGTAGCAGCTATCAGCTTGGTAACTGTATAATCGAAATACTAAGCTATGATCGCCGATGCTTCTAACTATGCATGCGTACATTGTTATTGCGACATCTAAATCCCTCGAATGGGAGATATCTATAGCAATTCTTCAGTCGTGTGAGTTTGGGAGGTCCGATGTGCGAGCAATGTCAGTGGGCGGTCTTTTCCACTCGCTGGACCGTTTCCTGTCGTCAGCGATAATATCTGTAAAGATGATGCTTCCGCTCTTGGAGCTCGTCCACAATAAGATTTGAAGCAATCCAAATCTAGTTAGCCACACTTGACCTTGTTAGATAAAGATGAAAACAAAAATTCGAGCAAAATAAGAAATTCAAGATGTATATAATATAATAAAATTTTAAATTATTTTATGCATCTTACAAAAAGTAAATCAAAATCACATAGTTGAATAAAAGGGTTATTTACTACACTCTCGTGCTCTTAAATGTTAGTCTAGTGTATATATAGTCTCAATTAAAAATATTGAACTAAACAAGTTATGGTATAGTAACACGTACAATTCCCTCTGTTAGTGTTACCTAGGACTATGAAAAACGGCGTATTAGACCGATTATTTTCCCTTAAATTTATAATACTTCCAATCTATTGTCATATTTTAATTTTTAATTTGTGGACTAATGCTTTAATTAAAATAGATAAAGGACAATTATTCTTTTTTAAGATAAATTACACAAACCTTAAAATATTGGTTATAAATGAACAACTAAACTGT
Source organism: Acutogordius australiensis (assembly GCA_030555515.1). Lineage (NCBI taxonomy): Eukaryota > Metazoa > Nematomorpha > Gordioida > Gordea > Gordiidae > Acutogordius > Acutogordius australiensis. The sequence goes on along the minus strand of JAUIRJ010000151.1, from coordinate 29,763 downwards.
TAAATTAAACTTCAGAATTTTTTAATTCAAATCGGCAAAAAATTGGACTTTGCCTCAGATTTTTAGTTTTTCGGTCTCAAAGTTGAGATTTTTCTATTTTTAAGGTACTTTGAACCTCTATACCATAAAACTTGTGATAGTGAAAAATTCTAAAAATATATTTAGATTACGGAAAAACATTCACATTTTTAATGTAAGTATGTTTGAATTTTTTTATTATACTTCAATTTTTTTTAATTTTTTCATGTTTCATAAGTTAATGGTTTTCTTCAAAAAATCTAATTTTTGATCCTAAGTATTTTTAAAAGTGAATTGGTAATAATTTCAAACTATAATTTTTTTAGGATATTTTTTTGTACAAAATCTGAATATGTCATTAGATTTTTTAGAAAATCAATCAGTTAAAGAAATTTGTGAATTTTTTCTAAACCTTTGGACGCGGTTTTAAAAATTGGAGGCATTGGAAAACATACTAAACCCGATATAGTTATCGCAAAAAATTTTCTATAAAACCCCTCAAAAAGCAATGCTTCATGTTGTTTTTTTATGTTGTCCAGTGTTATACTTCTACAGCTGTTTATCTTTAGGATGTAAAATTGAACCCAAAGTTTTTACTATACATTTTCTGTTACTTAAAGGATTTAGCCGATCATCTAACAAGTTCGGCCATTTTATGGTCCTTCTGTAGAAGAGAGTCCCTATCATGGCTGAAATTTAAACAATTTATGACAAACATATCCCCACCCCCCCCCCCCCCCCCCCCCCCCCCCCCCCAGGCCTTTCAGGTGTGCCGCCCCGCCCCTAATGAGGGAAACAAAACCATATTGTTTGTCATATTTTTTCTGTTTAAATCAGCCATGGGAAGGGACTCACCAATACGGGACCATAAAATGGCCAAATTTGAACTGACTGATCGGCAAGAATCCTTAAGTAACAGAAAATGTATATTAAAAACTTTTAGTTCAATTTTACATCTAAGATAAAGAGCTATAGAAATATAACACTGGACAACATAAAAAAACAACATAAACATTTTTTGAGGGTTTTGTAGAGAATTTTTTGCGATAACTATATCGGGTTTAGTATTTTTTCCAATGCCTCCAATTTTTTAAAACCGCGTCCAAAGTTTAGAAAAAAATTCACAAATTTCTTTAACTATTGATTTTCTAAAAAATCTAATGACATATTCAGATTCCTTATAAAAAAAATATCCTAAAAAGGCTATAGTTTGAAATTATTACCAATTTACTTTTAAAATACTTAGGATCAAAAACGGATTTTTTGAAGAAAACCATTAACTTTATGAAAATGAAAAAATTAAAAAAAATTAAGTATAATAAAAAAATTCAAACGCCTTACATTAAGAATGAATGTTTCCGTAATCTAAATATATTTTTAAATTTTTTACTACCCATAAGTTTTATGATATAGAGGCCCAAAGTACCCCAAAAATAGAAAAATCTCAACTTTGACACCGAAAAACTAAAAATCTGAGGCAAAATACAATTTTTTGCCGATTTGAATTAAAAAATTCTGAAGTTTAATTTAACAGTTTAGTTGTTCATTTATAACCAATATTTTAAGGTTTGGTAATTTATCTTAAAAAAGAATAATTGTCCTTTATCTATTTTAATTAAAGCAGTAGTCCACAAATTAAAAATTAAATATGACAATAGAACGAATATTATAAATTTAAGGGAAAATAATCCGGTCTAGCACGCCGTTTTCATAGTCTAGGTAACACTAACAGAGGAATGTCCGTGACAACACCATAGCTGTTTAGTTCAATATTTTTAATTGGACTATATATACGCAAGACTTAAGATTTAAGCGCACAAGATTGTAGTAAATAACCTTTTTATTTAACTATGTGATTTTGATTTTCTTTTTGTAAGATGCATAAAATAATTTAAAATTTTATTATATTATATACATCTTGAATTTCTTATTTTGCTCGAATTTGTTTTTCATCTTTATCTAACAAGGTCAAGTGTGGCAACAATTTGGATTGCTTCAAACTTATTGTGACGAGCTCCAATAGCGGAAACATCATCTTTACAGATATTATCGCTACGACAGGAAACGGTCCAGCGAGTGGCAAAAGACCGCCCACATTCATTGCTCGCACATCGAACCTCCCAAACTCTCACGATGAGGGTGTTATAGATATATCCCATTCGGGGGATTTATATGTCGCAATAACAATGTACACATGCATAGTTAGAAGCATCAGCGATCATAGCTTGGTATTTCGATTATACAATTACCAAGCTGATGGCTGCTACACGTGTGCGTGCCTCACATCAAACATGTTAATTACGAGGCAAAAGACGGCTCAGCTAGATGGCATCTTTAGAATCTACGATATCCGTGATAATTACCGCATGACTAAGTGCGTCAAGATAGGCAATTTACAGTCACACAACTTTCCCCTTATAAATTACTTGTGGGAACCGTTAAAACAGCGCGCATTCCCGTTTGACGTATCCTACATCCTTACTGGCATATTCGAAATTGCGGTGTTTGGGGCAAAGCCGCAGGGAGTCATTAAAGGCAGTCTTGAATCGCCAACGCATTGCGACCACAAAAAGTATGATTTTTTAGAGTGTCGGCACAAGATATACTGGCAAAGCCCGTGGACGAAAACGTTTTAAGCACGCCCTTGGATGTCAATAATATTTTCAATTATTGGAGACGTTCCATAAATACGAAGTTGTTATCGGCAGCCCAGGTTGCACACATGGGAGTGCTAATCATGGAAACAAAAAATCTGGGTCTTTTATTAATTAAGCTTCTTGATTATCCCGACTAATTTTGTCTAGTTTTTGTAAAAACACTGCAATCATGAATTGCTTAAAGCATTAATATGGATGAGGCCAAGGGCCTTTAATTAGCAAACAATTTAGTTTTTATCCTCCAACAACGCGAGTTGACAATCATCCATCCTAAAGGAAAAATGTTATGTTAGGTGTCGTGTGCGCGCACACGCCATAGACGCAGCGAGGGGGATAAAATTATTTTGTTTTTAAAAAGGGGAAAAAAAAGAGATTGCTGGTCTTAGGTACCCCTCGATGAAAGCGTTGATTCCCATGTTATTATTGGTGTAGATGTATATAATACTTCAATAAAGTATATTTAACCCAAAATTAATGTAAATATATAGAATGGGGATGTAAATTTAATAATAATATTTAGAAACAAAATTTACTTAATGATTATGACATAGTCCAGCAAAATCTCAACCTTGACAACTGGTGTCAGAAGTAAAAAATTTAGGAACTGATATATAGTGATTAGCCTGATAGGATCAATGGCCTATATTTCTCATCAACAATAGAGAAGAAGAAGTTATTTGTGAAATTGTCAACAAGCAACAAATATATATATAGTTACTAAAGAAGAAGAGAAATGGGGAAAACGTGAAGTTTGCAGTAAATATTGCAGAGAACATTATTTACATGTCCTATCTTGACAAGTTGACAAGGTTGGATATATTTGGGCTATGTCACACTAAAGATGGTTGAGGGTTGTCAGGTATGGCTAGGATTAAGCAGCGCCTAACCTTAGGTAAAACCTAATTAAGTTTGATGTGTTTATATATTTATTAATCCAACAACAAAGGAATGTCACCTTTGGGATAAAAGAAGAGTGAGAAATAATAAAAAATTTGAATTAGGTAAGACATATAAATCCTACGGTTTGACGCTATTTAAGTCAAATAATTTCCACGTCATTATGACCATTTAAAGTAATTAATTTTACTAAGGGTGTGCATTCGCTTAATGCGGCCAGTGTGGCAAACTAAAAATATTGTATTTTGTTTTAAAAGGCCCTTTAATTGAATTGCAGGAAAAGAGAGATTTTGTTAAGTCAAAAGAGGACACAATACAACAGTACAAGATAATATATTAGTCATGTGACTATCCTTTGTTAGTTTAATAAATATATAAACACATTAAAGGATAGTTACAGCTGATTAATATATCATTTTGTATTGTTATATACATGTCCCATCTTGGCACTTTATAAGGCATATTTATATTTTGATATTATACCAGGTATTTCCTGATCGATATGGTAATACGACAATGTGTCGTAATATTATTTTATGGATTAATTCAAAAGGAATTTGATAGCGTATCAACCCGAATGTGCGTGCTACACGCTACTAACAAAGACGAACTTCTCTCCAAGTTATGTGCCCTTAACAATAACGATTTAGAGTTTTTGAATTTTGGAGAAGGAGACCCAGCAAATGGGGAAAAACCTTTAAGACGTACCTGTTACGTCCATACGTTTAAACAACCAACCAGACTTTACCGCAATTGCTCTATCTCTTCTAATTGCGACAACACCCTAACCATTTGGATTTTGTTTCAAACCAAAGTTTATACCATTCATTTTAGCAACGAATCCAAGAGCGAAATAACGTTACCCACGGACAATCCACGTAAAATAAAAAGATCGAAGTCGCGGGCTAGTAGTCAACGTCAACAACGGGACATTGTACCTCACGTACAATGGCAATTATTATAAATTCTCTTTTACTAATACATACTTTGTTTTAATGTTTTATTAAAATATTATCAAACGCCGTTAAGTATTGAATGAAAGTTCTGTTACAGACAATAACAATATTAATATGGCCAATTAAGTTTCGAAAACTCACCTAGATCGGGCACCCTATGGTTGACGTTCGACATTCAGCTAAATTACCTACGTTTCAAAGTATTATAATTATAATCTAAAATTGGTGAGAAAATAGGGGCAGGATAATTATTAAAAGCGAGACGCATAGGGCAAGGAGTTTGGTCAGGCTTGAAAAAAATTTATACAACATTTAGGAAGCCAGGTCCAAAATTTTTATTCGTGAAGATTTAAAGAGCATGTTAAAATTATGCTTAGTCACAGGTCAGTCCCCTTGAGCCAATGATATTTTGGATTTTCGGATGGGCTAAAAATATAGGGGAACGGCAAATTATGATACGAAAAGAAAAAATTCTAGTTTTTGAACTTTTTTTTAAATTATTTATTTAGGCCAGGTAAACCTAATTTAAATTTCGTATGGTCATGGATCTGATTAAGTTCTCCCTGAATAATCGGGCTTTAAATTGTTAGCCGTAATTATATTAGCTAGTAAAAACACCACTAATGCTTTAGTTTCTTTAACTAAAAAGGAATTAGCATCTCTTTTTATATATTTATAATTAAAAGGCTGCTGCTAATACAAAAAATTTTTTTAACTGCTTTTTTTTAAAAAATAAAAAATTATGTGATTTGGCCGTTTTAGGATATGCCTAACAAAAAAAATTTTAAAATTTAAAAAAAAAAAAAAATAGTGTTTTCTTAAACTTTTTTACATTATCCATCTTAATGTTAATCAAATGCGTTTAATTTTTTTTCCTTCAAAATTTATTTTTTCGCTAGCCGCAGCCTAAGTAAAAATCAAAGGTTGCCCGTAACATCACTGAAACCAAACATTTAAGGGCACCATGCAATTTCTAGACGGTCCATTACCAGCACCATCGTTTTCAACGAGAATTCGCTATTTTGCAGCAACATATTGTTCAATGCCTATCAAGCATGAGTGAGTGCTTGCACTAATGCAAAGCTGATAACACTGGACAACAAAAAAGACAACATAAACAATTTTTTGAGGGTTTTGTAGAGAATTTTCTTGCGATAACGATTCTGGGCTTATTTTTTTTTCAATGCCTCCAATTTTTTTTAACCGCGTCCAAAGTTCAAAAAAAATTTACAAAATTTCTAACTATTAATTTTCCAAAAATTCTATTGGCATATTCAGATACCTTATAAAAACTATATATAAAAAAGGTTATTAACTAAAATTACTAGCAATTTAATTTCAAGTTATTTAGGATCAAAAAACGGATTTTATGACGAAAACCACCAACTTTATTAAAATAAAAAAATAAAAAAAATTAAAACGCTTACGTTAATAATGAATGTTTCCGTTATCTTAATATATTAACTAAACTTTTGTTACAATAGAAGCCCAAAATACCCCAAAAATGATAAAATCTCTACTTTGACACCGAATAACTAAAAATCTGAGGCATTGGCTAAAATTCTGATTTCACTTTCGTGATCCGCGCCAAAAACTTGACTAAAAATCATAGTTGCCATAAATGATGCTTAGGGTCGTCCAAATTTTGTTGTCCAGTGTAATTGGCTTGCTTAGTTTTAAGCAAACTATGAAGAGTATCCTTTATTTACCAATCGAAAACCCCAAGGTGCTGATTGAATTTTTGCGAAAAAAACAATTTCATTTTTTCGCTTCAATTGATCAAGGTTAGCCAACCTATTAAAGAACCTAAGCGGTGCACATTTAGGTCATATTCTTTAGTGCACCAAGCTTAAATTTGAGCCGAAATTTCATGGAATAAGGCGCCCAAAAAATTTCGCCTTTGCATCTGATTAGTGATCAAAGTCAGGCTGCCTGAAAAACGGACGGGGCTGGGTCGATTTTTTGTATCACATTTTTTCCAATTTTTATTTAACCGTTGTTATTACATAAAATGATAAATATTTTACCACACGAATGGTCCGATATTGCGGGGCCAAGTCACACTTACAAAATTTGGGAATTGGTAACACTGGCGAGCAATGCTCTCAAAAGGGTTGTCGAGTACGGAGCCACCAAGAATCTCGAAAATAAGCTGAAGAAAAAAGTAATTATTAACAATGAAAATGTATATGCTGATAAAAATTAGAAATTTAGTTTTTTAAATTTCCCAAAAACTAAATATTCATGAAGAGTTAATTGGGGATTGCACCAAATGTCACATTTTTTTAAAAACCTTTTTTTTATATAACCTTAGGATACATATAGCAAACCAGCAACTTAGCCTGAATCGAAGGGTTTAATTAAGTTGCAGGCCCCTCGAAATGTCTATAAGGCCTTTTAAAATTATATAATGCATTTTTTATTATCTTTAAAAATTTTTAGTAACGATATATAAGAACAATTTTGAAAATGATGGGTCTTCTTTACCCGCCTACGTAGGCGATGTCAATGGGACCGTTCGAGTCGATTATAGGTGAATTTTGTTAGCCCATGCGTCAAATTTAGGTTTTATTACAAATTTGTTTACTGATCAGCGCTTTGCTTTAAAAGATTCACATTGCTGGAGGAGGTCAATTTATTTATCAGCTATTTATATTTTTGATATAGAAATTCTAAGCTTTTTGTGTGCTCAAATTGCATCTTTCACGTTTTTTTCAGCGGATTTTTAGCTTATTTAAAGTGAATCTCACTTTTAATAAAAATATCAAACTTTATACTTATACACAATGTCAAACCTCACGCCAATATTGAACAAATAGACATCTGTTATCGCTCGTTTCAATGCTCGGCCCAAGCCCTGATTGGTTAGTCGGTCTAAATTCCTCCGACTTATGCTTGCCCAATTGCACCCGGCGGAAAGAAGCTGAGATGAATTTACGTCCAATTGATGCGGGGACTGATGATGGAATTAATTATGAAGTATTTTTAAAAACTATCGTATAACTTATCAACTGAAAGATTCAAAAACATATGATTTTGAGATAATTTTTCGATTTCTGAAGTATTATATTGCTATCCTATATGGTAAAGTCTATTTGGGTAAAAAATTTACTGGTTTTAGGACGTAACTCACATCTGATATCTTATTTTGAATAATTAAGCGATGACATCTCAGGAGTGTTTCTTAAAATAGGGGCTTAATAGTAACCTAACTATTTGGTTTTTAGTATGAAAAAAAAATCACATTATAATTGCTTTTTTAACCCTTATGTCTTAGTCACCAGATATGCCAGCTAATCCCAGACACCGTATAAATTAACCAAGGTAGATCCGCCCGACCCTAAACCACCGTGGTTCGATGCTAAAATCTTTAAGGAAATGCAATCCGGGAAAGGGAAAGAGTTAGAACCTAGTTTCAAGAGATTGCTTTCTCCGGTTGCTAAATTGGTTCTTTGAAGGTTTTTATATTTTTTACATACACGGTGCTTTTTTATTTTATTTATGACTGGATTTATACATTAATATTAGTGTCGCTTGACGGTATAATTACACAGGTCAACATGTCACAAAAAATAAGTTTATGAAAACATAAAAGCATATTACCATGACCTTATCTCATATGTATTTTCCGTATTTCTTAGTTTCTTCCGCCTTCGGCTTCTTAGATCCGTCCAAATCGAAAAATGGCTTTTTTTGACCATATTGACAGATTTTAATATATTCCAAAAAGAAAAAATTTAAAAATTTTTGTTAATCCCTTGTAACTATTTGTCATCACAAATAATGAGAAATAAATTTTAATATTGTCTTAGTGGATTACATCAAATATGGACTTAAAATGACATAGTCAAATATGTTGATTTATTTTTAACTCATCTTATATTTACTTAGCTCTGTCAATTATATTACGAATTTTAGTTTAACCAGTACAAACTAGTTGATTGATGACTTTTATTTAGGTTGCTTAATTAAAATGATTGATTTACCATTATACAAGATCACTTGAACTGTTACATAGCTCTGAAAATATTCATAATTATTATTATTATTATTTGATTTACAAAATAAAGATTCTCGCTTATATTCCAATAAATTAGTGTTTGTTTTATTTTGCCTTAAAAATAATTAGTATATCAAGTATATCAGCATTTAGATAACACAAATATTTCGCATCCAAACTTAAATACGACATGATATATTATCGGTTAATAAAAATATTATTTTATTGAAATTAACAGTTTAGCTATTGTAAATGCAAAAATAAATTTCAATTTATTTTTGTTTTTAAATCTTTTTTGATTTTTTTAATTTTTTTTTTAATTTTTAATATTTATAGCTGACTAACTAAGCTCGATAAGAAAAAACTGTAAACATAAATGCAAATAATGCAGGTTTTATCTCTTTAATTAACTCATAACAAATTTGTTGACCTGCGTTATAAAAGAAACAATTTTATTTATAACATCAAACTGTAAATGGGACTTATTTAACCTATGCCTTATTGTGCAAATATAAAGAAATATAAAGAAACTAATTATTTACACAAAAGCTTTAATTCTCATTTTGTTTTTGAAAAAATAATGTAATTTTTGAATATTTAATGTTTTTTTAAATAACAATTCTCTGTTTTCTTTGAGGTTTTCAGCTTTTTTCTTGTCCATAGGCCTTTTTATTTAAAAAAGCCTCACCTATGCCCCTGTACCTTGTTAAAATTGGTGTCTATTCATTGTTTAGTGGTCAAATGCTAGCATTTTATACTAGTGGTTTCCACGCGTTGATTATTTATTTTAATTGAAATTGTAATTATGTCCATCCCGTTTCAAGTTTCTGAGCACCGTACTTAGGCATTATGTTCAAATGCTTTGCTCAAATTAAGAGAAAGTCGCCGGCTTAATCTCTTCATAAAAGCCAACAACAAATTACAAATCCCATTAATGTCTTAAAAAGGTATTTGATTAGGAATTAAGGTTTACGTAAATGCGATAGCAGTACTTATGCCAATTTACTTTAAAAATAAGTCCCGCCTAAGATACCCATGATGCAGCTGGTGCTGATAACATACACTCCTCCTCTACTGATGAGCAGGAATTTATGCGCAACAAATTGTTGATGATGACAAGTTAAACATATTTAAATTTCATTATTAATATTCCAAAGTAGAAGTCTGTTCAAAACTTTCAATCTGGCTGGTGATATTTGTTCTGGGTATCTTATTGTCGTCACAACTAGAGAATTATAACCAAATAAAATTCTCAGGATATCTTATCGTTTTTACTACTAGTGAATTTTTAACCAAATAAAATTCTCAGAATTCTACAAGTAAGCATACTAGAGAATTTTTAACCAAATAAAATTCTCAGAATTCTACATGCAAGAATACTAGAGGATTTTTAACCAAATAAAATTCTCAGAATTCTACATGCAAGAATACTAGAGGATTTTTAACTAAATAAAATTCTCAAAATATTTTAATGTACTTAAAGATGATAATATTCATATTTTTTTCAAATAATTTATTTTTTTATTTTAACATAAAATTTTTTGTGGAAAAAACTTACAAGTTACCTTATTCATTTTAAAAATTAACTTATAATGGCCATTTTTAAAAAAATGTGCCAAAGTAAATAATTTTGAGGAGTGTTTAGCCAGGGCTGGTTTGTTCTGGGGCGCTAGGCAATTTTTATTACTGAGTTTATGAAGCTGAAACATTAAAAAATACGTGTTTTAGCCATCTTAATAACATATATGGAAATTAAGTTTAGCAATATATTTCATTTAATCGGTAGGCTACGATTAAAATGAGTTTAAGCTAGGTTAATGTTGGGTTGGAAATATTAAATCAGGATTTAATTAGGATTAGGCAAGTGTAAGTTATCGTTAAAGTTAACTTCCGGTCATAGCAGACATTTTCCCGACTTTACGGCACGTGCAAAGTGAGTTTTTATTTTCGTAAAATTTTAAAAATTCTGAAAATTTTATTTTTTTCAAATTTTTTTCAAAAATTTTTTATTTCAGAAAAAGCATTTTATGTGCATATACTAAATTTGGCAATTTTTTAAAAATTTGCGTTTTATTACAAAATTTTTTTTTTCAAAATTTTGAAAATTTTACGAAAATAAAAACTCACTTTGCACGTGCCCTTATTATGAAATTGACTTCAACACAGGGAATCACCTTAAAACATGGGCGTTTTTGCAACTTATAAAAAGTGCAAATATAACGGAAATTTATCGCCTTATTAAAATTTATTTACTTGGTTGAACCTCCTTAACAAAAATATTTTAACAAATTTTCACGGCGATGTACCATAGACATAAAGTATTTAAGGACAATTGATAAGAAAGACAATTTTTTACATTTTTAGTTTTTTTTAATAGTTTAAGACAAAAGCTTAACTTAATTGATTTGGATAAACTTTTTTTGAATAAATATATCAAGTACTCATTACAATATTAATATGCCATACTCATGATTGTTAAATTTAGTATTCTAAAAAATAGCGCTTGATAACTTGGTATAAAATAATGCCACACATACATAATTATTATAAAATTATTGATTTATTTATTTAATATGTAAAATTTATAACAACAATTGATAAAATGGACAAAATTTATAATCAAAAATGTGTAAATATATTTTATAAATAAACATAATTAGTTTTCTTCTTATTTTGCACCTAAAAATATGAAAATAAAGATGAACCAATATATATCAAATTGATGTATTATGTATTTTGTGGTAAATGTTTTTGATCCTTTTTTTCCTGCCTGGGGGTGGCAATATAATATTTTCCAAGTCTCTCAAGACATTGGAATCATTATCTATCCCTTCAACATCATTAGTAATGTTTTCATAATGCACAGTCTCATTGAGACTTTGCTCCATGAATTCAATAGCTGTCATTGTCAAACAATCTACACCCTCTTGTTGAGTTTGTGTTGACCAATCTAAATCCTCTTGTTGTGTTTGTGTGGAACAATCTAAACCCTCTTTTTGTGTTTGTGTGGAACAATCTAAACCCTCTTTTTGTGTTTGTGTGGATTTGTTAGATTTTATGGAGCTTTTATTTTTAAATGATGGCACAACCGGGCAAAAACCTACATCGGCATACTCACCTAAATTTTCAAAGTGTTCGGAAAAATCGTTTTTAACATTAAGGGGTAAGCTTGCAATTTTATTGAAAAGAACATCATTGTTTTTAAAATGTTTATATGTAGAAATGTGCGATTTAAATGCTTTTCTTTTTGATTTTGTAATATGACAACTTGGTTGAATAACTTCAATTTGCGTTTGTAAACTTGCAAAAGAAGTTTTCAACCAAGTTTTGTCACAAAAAATAAGTTGATATAAATTAAGACTATTTTCTCTAAAGTAACTAAACAAATGTGAACAGGGTAAATTTAAGGCTGTGCGTATAGCGCAGCCACAATTTAAATTAGACTCACTATTAAGCTCAAACTCACTTTACATATTTCATAGCATGATTAGTCAAAATTTTTGAATATTCTAATAAGGGCCCATTAGTAAAATTAGCCATTTTTTCATTTTCATTGATAGTTTTAAACACTTTGTCATTAAACAAAGAGTTTACTATTCTGACCAAATCGCTAAACATCTTGGCTAGAGACGACCTTCAATTAATATTTTTTTTGAATTTTCCATTTAGGCTTTCAGGTTTGTTGGTGGTTTTTGTTAATAAATTTTGGGAATCCATATATGCCGTTGCCCATTGTTCTTTAATATTAAGCCAATTTTTTAAAAGATAGTCGTTAATATATTCATTGTTTAAAGCATATATTGAATCCAGAGCCACATCAAATTTATTACGACTCATTGTAAAAATCATGGTTTTAAGATGCTCTAAAGTTCTAAAATATAATTGTTTTTAAGACAAAATTACACAAATATAATTAGTAAATTACCCTTTTCTTTCATTTTGTGTGCATTGCCTTTGTGTTGATATTTCACGTTGAAATGACTGAAGAACGTGGAATTGACAAAGTTGTAATCTGGCTTGAGGAAAATGTTCTTCAAATGCATTTCTTAAAATTAAAAAATTTTAAAAAAATAATGTTTTATGTCATAAAAAGATAGAATAATTAAAAATATAAAAAATATTTAACCTTTCAGCTTGACATTTGTCTGTAAGAACAACCTTGGTTACAGAGGACTTGTTTTGAGTTGTAAAAATTCTCAAAATGCCGAGAAAATGTGTTCAGCCTCAGTTTTTAAAACACCTATAAATATATTATGTAACTATAGTCCCTATTGCAACCACATGACCCACATAATTTCCATCAATAATTAACAAAATAAAAACTGGCATAGATCTATTGTTTAACATGGGTTGTATCTGCCAATACAATTTTAGGAAATTGACTGTATAATTTTTTCATCCTTTGGTTCTGGTAAAATATAAAATTTAAACACCCCATCTTATCAGTATCAAAAAATAGTGTGTCATTTTTGAATTTTTCATAAATTTGTTGAAGATAATTTTTTACATTGGGTTTTCTTAAATTGTATATGTCTCTGAGCTGGACATTGATACCTTTAGAGGTAAGATGATCTTTTACTTTAATTATAGAACCGCCAGTGTCAAGTAAGTCTGTTACCTCTTGCATACAATATTCAGGAATGAATCTTTGTGGTGCAAGGGATTTATATATTGCCTCATCTAAACCCAGTAATTAAGACATTTACATTTTTATAATAAGAAAGTGCTTAAACCAAATAATTAAAATTATCATAGAGACAAATTTGAAAATATATAATTTAATGAATAATTAATATATCATTAAATATTCCATCATTTAGTGTTTATACCTAGCTCGTGGTTATGGTCTAAATTTGTTTCCATAATTCAAAGATTCATGTTTTTACAATCAAATGCAATTTTTATATGACTAGGACAGCCTCTACGTATGGTTTTAGATGAACGAACTTGGGCTGTACTTTTAACCTTCCTATTTCCTCCATAACGGCACCAGAAGACAATCTGAAAAATATAATATTTTGATTATAGTAAAATCAATAAACCATTCCTCTATCTATCTATTTAGATAGGGATTTATTGACTGTATCAGCTCAAAGAGTATGTAGATGTGATAACAAAATTTGTGGTAATTTGTTAATATGTGAAAAATAACTTATACATTATAAAATAGAAATACAATTAAAAAATCAATCCTCAATCAATATATTTAGATAAGCCTAGAGAGTTTTAAGGTTGATATAATAACAATATTCAAGTTAATAATATTGTTAATATGTGAAAAATAACTAATCATTTATTATAAAAATTACTTTGTCATATTTGAAAATTGAAGGTGGCCTCATTAATACGGTATTGTATATGTAGAAGTTTGTAAAACTTGATCTTTTCTAATTTTTTATAAAGGTTTCCAATTGAGCGTAAGATTAAAAAGTTTTTCCAACCTAAATAATAAGAATTTATAAATTTACTTCTAAATCCATGTTACCTATGTTACCTAATTGATCGTAGGATTCAAATGTTTTTTCAACCTAAATAAAAATTTAAAAATTTACATCTAACTCCATTTTGTTAAAAAAAAATAAATAAAATTTTTTGCAAAGAATTTTATTTGGTTAAAAATTCTCTAGTATTCTTACTTGTAGAATTCTGAGAATTTTATTTGGTTAAAAATTCACTAGTAGTAAAAACGATAAGATATCCTGAGAATTTTATTTGGTTAAAATTCTCTAGTTGTGACGACGATAAGATACCCAGAACAAATATCACCAGCCTTTCAATCTCATATTTACAAATGCGATTTGCGATGTGCTTAACAACTTGCTCTAACAACTTGCTCTACCGTCAAAAAGTTTGGTTTGTAAAAATGGTATAACCTATATCACTGTGGCTAGTAGGGATGAGCGGGGCGAGATGGTTGTTTTTTCAATATTTGATCATAACTTTTTTTTAAATGATCTATTCAATCATTGTATATCTCAAAAGATAGGTATTTTAAAACTGTATTTAAATTATATACAACTTTATTTTAAACTGTTATATTTTAACAGATATTTCGAGTCAAAATCATTTTTTTCGCCACTTCGCCCTAACAACGGCGTGAAGAGGTGAAGAAGTCCAAAGAGGGGGAATAAGAGGTGTTGCCATTTGTATCACCAATATGGTGATAATACCTCTACGAGCAAATACACGGCAACGTTAGAGGCGCGTGAAGAGGTGAATAAAGGGGGCGAGAGGTTGGTTAAAGAAAAAATATATAAGGTAAAAAGTGCCCAAACAGTTTATTTACCCTTATTGTTTAATAAGAGGTCTTTTAAAATAATTTTTTTTATTACAGTTTATGCTTATCAAAATACATTTTAGAACCCATTTTCAACCAATTTAATTTTACATTGCCCAATTTGAAAAAATTACTTTGCCCCATTCGCTACCTCGCCCCGTCCCCTACTACTTTCAAAATAAAAAAAAGTTTATAAAAAAAAATTAACTATGAAAGAAATTTTATATGATTTGCTTTTTAAGGATATTTAAAAAAAATTTTAATATCTTAACAATTTTTTGTACTAGCGTCCTTAACGTTAATCATTTTCGCTTTAAATTTTTTTTCATACTAATTTTTTTACTAGTTTAACTAGCCAGCTTATTTAAGATTAAGACCTATTGTGTTTTTTATTTGTAAATTTATCACGAAAAGATTTCTCATTACAATTGTGATTCAAATATTGTGGATATTTACAACGATTTTTTATTAAAACCATCATATATATCATACGTTTTAGCCGTTATCGATCCCAAAGATTTGTTGGTAATGTTTTAACGACCTGTGGCCTATTATTACTAATTTAAATGTTTAGGCCTTTTATTACTAATTTAAATGTTGTAGCCTTTTATTACTAATTTAAATGTTGTGGCCTTTTATTACTAATTTAATTGTTAAATTTAAGGTTTACTTTAATATTATAAATTGTACTTTAGCTATTTTGAATACTATCTGTTATATTTGGCCTTGGCGGCTATATATAGTTGTCCTTTTAATTCAATGGATGTGTTCAAAGGTATATAAGCTCGAATTGAAATATATGGATACATAATTAATATTCATATATAAAATCGTAACCTTACGGCTTTAACATGGTGCTGTGATGATTCGAACCTGGTTTAACTAAATCAGTCCCGAATGGCGAGATGCAATTATTTGATATGATAATAATAATGAAATATTCGAGGAACATTATTATAATTTTAAGAAGGATAATCAAATATTGTCGTGCGCGCAGACACGCCTTACACGTGTGCCAACGCGCACGATCAAAATGAAAAAAAAACATTTATTTTTAGTCGTTTTTAGTTGTAGTTTTTTGGTGGTAAATAAGTAATTATTTACGTTGGCTTGGTGCCGGTAGAAAACGTGAGGAAGATACGATGATTTGATGCAATGGATTAATAAATTGTTTGTAATAAATATCAAAATCTGAATTATACTTTAGCATCATTAATGTGAACTGTCGTTTTTGATCAAGTTTATGGTGCTGACGAATATGAAGTTAGAATTTTAGCCAATGCCTAAGATTTTTAGTTTTTTGATGTCAAAAATAAGTTCCTCTTTTTGAAGTTTTATGGGCTTCTATATTTTAAAACTTATGGATATAAATAAAAGTTTAAAAATATATTTAGATTAAGGAAACATTCATTAACGTAAGGCGTTTGAAATTTTATATTTTTAATTTTTTTTATAAATTTATGTTTTTGTAAAATTAGTGGTTTTTGTCATAAAATCCATTTTTTGATCCTGAATAACTTTTAATAAAATTGCTAATAATTTTAATTATAAACTCTTTAGATATATTATACAAGGAATTTAAATATGCCAATCAAATTTGTGGATTATTTTTTAACATTGGACACAGTTTAGAATGAAGGCATTGGAAAAAAAATTTCTACAAAACCCTTTAAAAATTGTTTATGTTTTTTTTGTCTAGTGTTATCGGTAATAAAAATAGTTGAGTTCGAATTTAACAGTTAAACTGTTTTAAATACAAAAGTAATTATTTTCATTATTTATGTGTTTGTTTCTTTTTTTTTTTTTGTGACATTTTTTAAATTTTTAAATGTTTATAACTGACATACTAATTTTGATAAGAAAAAACGGTAAACGTTGAAAATTATGTTATTGAATTAGGCGAAAAATTCGAATTTTATAACTTTTTATAAATCAATTGATTTATAATAATTAAAAACGTTAAAAATTGATGGCGAGGAATTAATGGGATAGATATCGAATGATTAGGTACTTGTCGGAATAATGAGTCTATAAATTCATTTAAGATTTCTGATTCGTCTTAATTCAAATGTCAAGTTAAAATTTAATTTATATACTTATTCTATAAAAATTCGTCTTGAATTTTGGATTGTAAAAGTTTTAATTATAAACAATGATTCATTAAATTGATGGTTGTATTAATAAATAATTTTTGCATATGATTTTAAATTGGGTAATTTTTTTAATGGTAAATTTTTTTGTAGTTTTAAATCGAAAATATATATTATATAAAAAACAAATAATTAATTTGTGATAATAATGTATTTCAAAATCATATATAGGTAAATAAGCTATCTCCTACTTATTAATGCAAATAACATAAATTAATATTTATAAGTCTTAAATGATTAAATAAATTAGGAAATCAGCTTGTGAATCAGAAAATAATATTTAATTTGTAAACTATCAGGCACGATTCTAGACTCTTTTTGAGGGGAGGGCATTGCCCCCCCCCCCAATTAAATTTGCCCCCCCCCCCCCCCCCCCCCCCCCAAAGAAAAATACGTATAAATTTTATTTTTGCACTCCCACTCTATAAAATTAAATTTGCTCCCCCAAAAATATTTAAAAATTATTATTTTAAAAATATTTACATTTTTTAAAGGTGTTATTCATATCAACACTCATCTGCTAAAGAGATTTAAGTAACACAAAAATTATTTCTGTTGTTATTAGATATAAAGAAAAATGTGATGTTACAGAAAGCTGTATATTTAAAAGAGCAATTCATAAATCTGATGCCAAAGAAATTTCCATACTTGTCAACAATCTATCTTTTGTTAGAATACAATCTAAAACCAAATAACCTGATTGCACAATGCTACGATGGGGCGACCATAATGTCCGGGGAAAAAGGTGGTGTTCAAGTAAATGGCTGGGCACCCTGTCCCGTATATTAACTGCTTTAACCACCGATTGCTTATTGTTGTAAAAGATTGTCTTGAAATTTTAAGTGAAGGAAAAATTTTTTTTCCTTCATAAATTTTTTCAACATGATGCAATCAAGGAAGTAAGTGAACGCAGGTCCATACCCCGGCTGTTGTCCCATCGGTGGTGTCGTCACTACGACGCCATTGTTTTTTTAAATAGATTACATAAAAAATTAAATACTTTTTTAAAAATTAAAAAAAAAAAAGTTTACATATTTTTAGGTCACAGGGCCGAAGCGTCGGGTTTTTTTTGACCATATTCATCATCAATTTATTTTATTGTATTTATCAGAAAAATTATTTTATTTATTTAAATTAATAAATGAAATTTTAATGCAAAAGGTTAATGTTTCTAAAACTTTTGATTTAATACACCATTGTTTGTTAGTAAAACAATTAATAAATACAAATACATTTACAGAGTTATTTTAAAACTGTTTTCATATTATAATATTTTTTTAAATGACAATAATTTAATTATAGATAATCGAAAAGCTAACCCTAAAGATTTTTCTGATTTTTATTTATTTTCTACTCATAAGTTTGAAAATAATTAAAATATTAATAATAAATTGAAAAGTATTTATTCTAATATTATGGATTTATTTATTGATTCTTCTAATAATAGATTTTTTACCGATAATATTTACAATCTTTAAATTCCCTTTTTGTAAATTTGATTTTCCTTTTTTTAGATATAAATAAATTAGAGCCTTTTTTGAAAATAAATAATATGGATAAAAATTCAATATCTAAATTGACTTAATTAAAAAACTTAATAATTAAAAAAAATGTGTTACTAATGATTTTGTTAAATTTTTATATAATTACAAAGATGCGTTTCTTAATTTATTTAACATTTTTTCTATAAATTTGATATTTGGCTCTTCAACGTCGAGTTGTGAGGCCACATTTTTAATAATAAAAAGTTTGAACATGGATTCAATTGGTGTACATGTATAATGGCAAAAAAAATTTCTGCCCCACACGAGTTTTTTTGCCCCCCCCCCCCCCCAATTGCAAAAGCTTGAATTGGGCCTGAAACTCTACTACGACACGCACATGAGAGATAGAGCACAATTTTTACCTCGTGAATATAGGATAATGTTGCTTTGTACTTTATACCTAAATAAAAAGAATTAGCAAAAGAGTATAGGGCAAGTAAGACTTTCTACGACAATTAATTCAAGAAAAGGAACTAATTTGCAGGTCACCATTTTTGGTTAAAAATTTTTCAATTATACTATAAGTTTCAATTTCACGCCCTCCCCCCCCCCCTTCCCCCTCCACCCCCCTTCCACCGCCGCTGCTCACCATTAATATTCTAATTATTATGCGATATAAATAAATAATTTTTTATTATATATTAAGATAATTAATAAATTTTATTATAATTGGCAAATTTATTTTCTGTTACAAAAAAAATCTCTATTAAATTTTTTTTTTAAAATATAAATTTGCTACTAAGAAAAAACAATATGTATAAATTGTTTCTTGGAAAAAATTGTCGGCCGTATTTTTATGGGTCATCCAACCTTAAAAACAATTAGTGACGACCCACCCTAAAGCCACAAAATTTCGGTCAGACTGAGCCATCATTCAGTAGAAAGACCAAAACTTTAAAAAATTTGCAGGTTTGGTTGTCTAATAATACCATTTAAAATTTAACTACCAGCATTTTAATTTTTTATCCAAATTACGGCGCATAGGGAATAGGGTGCACGACAGAAAATTTTTAACAACATGTGGGTTTTTGGGCGCGGAAGGAGCCGAGCATTAAGACTTAAATCTACGGCCCCAACCCAATATGTTGCTTTTTGAATCTTGGGGATTAACATGCAGTTTTTTTGTGCAACAAAACCTTCTGGTATATATATTAATATTAAAAAAATAAAAAAAATATTGCATTTATAGACAATTAATTTTTTACAAATAAAGTGTGTTCTTAAATGAGGAAAGCCATCTAGTATTTTTATTTTAATTTACTTTTTAAGATCACATAACATTGTTTTTTATTGTTCATATTTTTTGGTTTATTCATTTTACATGCTTATATTCGGACAGTAAATAACGGAAGATGAATTACTGACACGGTGAACTATTTTATACTTTATATTTGTATTTATATAGGTTCAGAGCAACCGAGGGGCGGGCAAATCTAATACCCCCTTCCACCCCACAGAAATTAATAACTGTTAATATGAATTTCCCCTCCCCCTTAATTTCTAATCATTTTCACGCCTTCATACCTGATTAATTAGGGTGTTACTAAGTTTGTTTATTACAAACTTGAACCCATTCCTATATTTTTGTTTTTATTGTAAACGCAAAATCCTTGGGTAGCGTTATAAATTAAAATTAATGAAAAAAAAAATTTTGTCTGAAAAATTATTGAATTTGGCCAAAAAACGGAAAATCCCGGAAAACCTGCGAATTTTACCTTAAAACATTAAAGGACCATATTAATCAATTTAAAAAAAAATCTGAAAAAGAAATTTTTTCACTGAGACTAAAACCGCTAAATCCTATAAAGCAAAATCCTTTAAAAATTATATAAACATCAAAGAAGTAAAAATGTATAAAATAAAATCTCCGCCCATTTTTTTTAAATGATTAATTACTTCCGGTTTGTGCGTTTTAGGATTTTGCTTTTTGGGATTTTGCATTTTAGGATGTTCAGACCCACCCGCAAATTAACATCAGCTCAGGTGAGAAAAAAGAGTGAGTACAATTTAAATGCAAATTTAATCAAAATATTATAAAATTAACAAGGAAAAAAAATTTGTTTTAAATGTTAATTTGTTTAAAAAAAAAATTTTTATAAATGCGAAATTTACAAACTTATATATTTAATATTATCATAGACTATAATTTTAGGCTCGGCTCGATATTGGCCAGGAAAATTTATATTGCAAGCAAATTCTTCGCCTTTTTATTATCAATAAAAGACAGGGTATAGAAGTTATACCCTTTATCGTGTGATTATAAATGTATCATTTTCTATTGTCAACATTATTTAAAGGAAAATAAGGCATAACGAAATAAATATGCGCCCAAAAATCCTTATTCTGTATCAGGGCCAACCCGTTTTTTAGGTGGGCGGCTTTGCGTCGGGCTATTGGGTCCCTACTTTAATTTCTATTACAAGAAGCTATAATATTTAGGCTGCGGCTAGAGAAAAAAAATTTTGAAGAAAAATTGAGCGCTTTTAATTTACATTAAGGTGTGTAAAAAAAATTAAGAAACTAAAAGAAAAAAAATTATATTATTTTTTTAGGCACATAACCACCAAACATTATTTCTCATTTTTTGATAATAGCTGTTAATTTTTTTTATTTTAAAAATTTTTCAATTTTGAAATAAGTATTAGTCCAGCCCTATGTGCATTAAAAATTAAAATTGCGCAGCATCTAAACACGTTTTTCGCCTGGTAAGAAAATAAAATTGTAATTATACCGACCTGACCGAAAATTTACAATGGGGTTGGTCTGGAATAAATTTGTACATCTACACTCTTAAAAGCAAAAAATTGCTTGTAATACCAAATTTTGGTGCCGTATTTGTGAATACGGTCCGGGCCTAAAATAAACCAAATCTGGGCAAAGTTTAAATAAAAAATATGTCAGGCGGGCTGGGCAGAAATATTAAAGCCCGATTAAAACTAAAATTGAGGCACAAAAAAATATGAAAATGTTTAAAAAGCGAGGTACCACTGATGCTGCCCATTTAATGCTTCAGTTATGGGGGAGTGAAGTTTATATTTTGTAGAAGTTTTTTATTTTATTATATTCAATTAACTGTGATGTATAAAAGATTAATTGATCTATTTTTTCACCAAACTAATATAGCTTAAAATGCTATTTTTTTAACATAGAATAGCTAAGTTATTGAGATACATTGATAATAATTTAAATTGCTCTTACATCTTGCAATATTTATTTTAAAACCAGCCTTTAACCTATTTAAATAATTTTTCATGCAACAAAACTTCAACTTTATTTTCTCCGTCATTTGTTTCTGTATTTCTTTAGTTTTTTTCTGTTTTAAATTAAGTCAAGCATGTTACTAAGAAGAATCTTTATGTAAGCGACCCAAGCGAAGGCAGGTGATTTTTAACAAATACTTGGATTTAAAGTTAAAATTCGGCTCGCAAACATTCTTGTTTTACACGCAGGAGGTTGCGAGTTGAATCCGTGCTCAGGAAGCTTTTTTTTTAAAAAGTATACATGTGCAACATACCACTTTGAAGTTGCTAAGTGGCCTGCTTAGGCAGTAGGTCCTAAACGATATGCCTAAAGTGAGAGCCTTAATCGGGTATGGCAGCCCCTAAATGGGGAATGGTATAAGGGAAAGTTAAAATATTGGAATTGTTTGAGGCATCTTCAACGGTCATGGGGCCTTAATATGTCATAAACTGACCCTGTTAAATATTATAAAACGGTTAACAAAAATGCTCCATTTGAAGAGGAAAACTACTTACTGAATAATTCATTAGGGCCTATATTTTTTATTTTTTTGGAGTCAAACGCCAACATGAGATGCCATAATTTGAATAAGGAAGATTGCATGAATAGAGCCAATTGGAAAATCAAACTGAAGAAGCTCACTGCCTTCAAAAAAAAAAGCTAAAATGAAAAAAAAAATTATTTGAAATTGGTTATGACTTTGATTTTATATACGAAGGTTTATACATTCAATATTTTAACCAAACAGATAAATTTATTTGATAATGTATAAATTTTGATTGAAAAGGTTAATATTGAAACTAACATTGTGCCGATCCTTTCCTAACAGTAAATGTTATGAAAAACTTTGATGCGGCTGATTTTGATGGTATATATTGCGTTTGTCAATTAATGTCACCTTGTCCCGAGTATGTAATTAAGATGTAATTGGTTTGAAGTGGATAGGGGAGGGGACAATAAATGAAATCATTAGAAATAAAACATTGAGATAATGAAATCATTAATAAATCATTAACACATGTATACATATTATATGATATGAAATTTATATTATTGTAATAATAAGGGCCGTTGTAGAGTAAATGGATGTGTGTCCAATTAATTGATTTGATGTATAGGAAAGTTCGGGCACAATAATCTTTAGAAGGGTTAAATAGGATAGTCAGCTTATTTAAATTCATCGATCGTGATTCAGGTGATGTTGGGAAGCCGTCCTAAATTAAACACATATATATCGCAATCATTTTCAGTTAAATGGCCTATAATTTTTAGACTTTAACTTCTTCGCCTTCGCGAATAAATTGTAAATTTTTATTTCAAATATCTTTTATTGAAATATGATTGTTTTGCCATATATTGTAAATAGCTTTAAACATTTGTGAGCCTGATTATTATTAACCATTTATATGGTATTAATTTACATGCAAAACAGAAAGGACCAAGTCATGCTTGAGGAAACTAAATAATAGGAGAAATCCATAAGACCGACAATTACTATTACTTTTTTTCCTTGTCTCAAATCTTTTTTTTTCTAAGGGCACGTGCAAAGTGAGTTTTTATTTTCGTGAAATTTTCCAAATTTTGGAAAATTTTATTTTGTAATAAAACGCAAATTTTTTAAAAGTTCCCAAATTTGGTAAATGTACATAAAATGCTTTTACTGAAATAAAAAAATTTAAAAAAAAATTTGAAAAAAATAAAAATTTTAAAATTTTAAGAATTTTCAAAATTTTACGAAAATAAAAACTCACTTTGCACGTGCCCTAAATCAGGGTTTTGTTACTTTTTGTAAGGTATCAAAAACCAAAAGTTAATTTCCACAGTTAAAAGACGAGAAACCATTTAGTGATACATAAATATGTGTAAAAAAATAAATATTATAAGAATTTTTGAGAAGAGGTATTTAGGGGGTCCTTTTTAGCAGGTAGTGAAAACCCTGCATGTGTTATCACAAATTTCGGATATTGGGGGCGTTTTGTTTTGCATTATATTTTTATTTATTAGTACTGATCCATAGGTCTTTTTTAAAAATTTCTGTTTATTTGATGATATCAAACTCAGTCCATTTATAGCCCCGCTTTGGTATCAAAATAGCAAATTTTACCACCCCCTTAACAATATAAAATTATGCACTTTATTTTTTGTTGTGCAGCGCCATTATACCTCTTTTCAGTTTTCTAATCTTTTTTGTCTACAATAATATTTGTTTAAATTATTAATAAAATATTAAAATAATTTTTATTATTGACAATGTTTTTTGCTTTACCAATGCCACTATATAAAACATTTTGCATCACAACCCATATTGAGAGGATTTACTCCCGGTTTGATATAAAATTTTATTTTGAGGTTGAATTTAATAATGCTGTTTCGTAAAAACAAATAATTTTTACTTTTTATTAATTATCATTTTAAATTTTCAATGATAGCTAAAAAAATAGTAGGTTGATTTGAAAATTTCTAAGATGTTTCTTTTATATGAAAAATCAAAAGTGTTTTTCATTTTCTATTGGATTTTAATCCCATTATTTTTTGGTTTTCAAATTTTTTGAACACTGGGCGGTTTATTTCACAGTTAATTTCGTTTAATTTTCTTTTAAATTACTTTCCCTAAAATCGAATAAAATATTTATTAATTTTTACTTCGCAGCCTCCATATTTTTCTTCTAGCATTTTGCATTATCCGATAATGGTCATTAACTAACTAGGTGTTTTGGCAAGTAATTCTGCGACTATTATTGATTTCGCAATCACGTGTTCCTAATTTTTCATTCTTTTTGTAGGTGCGTGCCGTTCCTCTCCCTTAAAAAATTAAAGCTTTGATCGGTATTATTGTTGGAAGTTTAACTAATTCTCTATCAAGTTCCAGTAATGTAAGATTGTAAATTCTTCCAGTTGGATGGGCGTTGATAAGTGAAAACATTAGGGAAGAAATCATAAAACATTAACGGATAAATCATTATGAAATCATTAGAGAAGAAAACATTAGGGAAGAAATCATTAGCACACATATGTATATACAAATAAATGAGAAATGGATAATGATAATTTGAGGTAAGGATGTGAAATAATTTGATTTGTGAGTTTGGAACACGGTGAGAGGAACGGGCACAATGATGGCTCTGAAGTAGGATTGTAGATCCCAATTTGAGGTTTGCCAACTCATACCTAAATCTAAAAATACCCTCCTTCAGGTTTATGACTATTATTAATTAAATACCAATACGGCTAAAAATTGCTAATATTTTAATTTTTAGGTTACAATTAAAAAACGCATTCCCTTGTTTTCCCCAGCATTACATTTTCATCTATATTTTCTAAAGTCATAAAATAGATTTTTTCTTACATGGTTGTTTGTTCTATTCTTGTTTTTAAGTAAATAATATTACAACTCAAAAAATAAGAAAGCCGTCACTCAAATTGCATAATGAATTCACCAATTAAGGCTTAGAAATAAGATTTGTTGGGTTTTATTACTTTGCTAATTGGCAAATATTCTATCGATGCGAGATTGAGTCAACGGTGGGCTGAGATCGTATATTTCGCCAAGGTTGACCGATTCATATATTGGAACTGAATCAAATGTTATTGGAGCTGGGTATTGTTTCGTCACCAAAGCTTGCCAGTTTATTCCTTCAAAATATCTATAAAATTAATTAAATTTTAGTTGCCACTTGAAACATTTTATAATGATTCATAAAATGTTTTAAATGTTTACTAACTGAGGAAACATTTACAAAAATTGGCACTTTTCTATCTGTGTTTTACAATCATTTTTAATTATTATTATTTTTTTGGGTGAGGAGCATTAAAATTGCTATGCGGCGACGTTCATAACCCGGTCAATAGGATTAAGCAAACACAAGTATGCTGTTCAGTCTTTATGCTAAATTTGTATTTTGTATTTTTTTCTTATTTATATTTAAATAGGGTCAATTGGAGTTATTTAATTATTATTAAATTATTTGATTGTGAACGAACTTTATTGTTGCTTAATATCAATGATTACACAGGTCCACAAATTTCAGTGGCACAACCGTGAATTTTAAATAAACATAAAATATTTTATCTACTTGATGGCCTTATCTCATATATATATATTTCGTTTTTCTTAGTTTCTTCCGGCTTCGGCTCCTTACATCCATATATCAAAAAAATGGCCTTTTTTGACCAAATTGACAGATCAAGATTACCCCATAAAGAAAAATTTTAAGAATTTTTTTTTTCATATAAAAATTCTTTAACTCATATTTATCATCTCAAATAATGAGAAATATAATTTTATAGTTTATCAAGCTCTTACCTCAGCATTTAGATAATACAAAATATCTCACGTCAACTTAAATACGACACGATATATTATCGATTTATAAAAGTTTTATTTATAATTTGAATTTAACAGTTTAGCGTGGTAATATGCGAAAAAAAAATTTCAATTTTTTTTTGTTGTTAAATCTTTTTTATTTTTTTTAGCATTTTTTCTATAATTTTCAATGTTCATAGCTTACTTCAAAAATTTGTTGACCTGTGTTATTAGCCTTTGATATTTTAATATTTGGAAAATTAAAAGCAAAATAGGGGTTATCCATATAAAAGGCGTAAATAGAGCTTAGTCAACTCAGATAACCATAAATCGTGTGTTTTTTTTTATCTATAAAACTAAAATAAAATAAGCCATAATGCCGTATAATCTATTTTTAAATTAATAATAATTTGAAGTTACGCTCATGTCCATCAGTTATTTTTTTAATACTCCAAAAAACCAATTTAGAAAAATTCTGAGGCATCTATAAAATTATTAACATCAACTAAAATTAGATAATAATAAATTGCATGTATTTTTCAAAAATCGATAATCAGCCGAAATTTTTATTTATTAAAACCAAAAATAATTTATAATTTAATTGTGCGATTTTGCCAAACATATTTATTTATAAGTGCCCCTTAGCGTCAACATTTCATTAATTTATAATAAAATCAAAATAGTGATTTAAACTTACGGATCATCGCGAAGGTTGGATATAACACCTGGACGATCTATAGGATTCGATTCAAACAACCTGCAAATTAATTCAATTTCTCTCCGCCCAAAATTTTCATTAGGTAAATCGAAATTAAGCATTCTCGAATAGATATTTGCCTCATTTTGACCAAAGGGGTAACTAAACATTATAAAATAGTTGGTTATTTATCATGGCAGTACTATTACAATATGTTGATTCCAGAAGTGATAAGTTAAAAATTCTCTAAAGGTGTTAACTCAGCATAAGTGCTACACCAAACAACTTTGTAGATAAAGAGCTTTTTGGTTTATAGTTTGCTTCTTTCAATATGGTTTTAAAATTTCATATTAAGTCTAGTTTGGGTAAGCAAACGCAATATAAATACTAAACAGGCTGTATGAATAGAAAAACATGAAATTTTTTATCTTAAATATATATTTGTGTTTTTGCAATCATTAAAAATAATTTATATTTGATTTCTTTTTGACGACCAAGATTTTCAAATGCACTTGAAAAATATCTAAACTATTTGGTGCCAACAACAAGTAATGGTGTAGTTTTTATAAAAAAGTTAGAAAGCGATTGGCTTTGGTGTTTCTTCCATACCTTTAACTAAATTTGAGTGCTATTCCCGTTAGGGTTTAAAGTGTTTAAACCAAAAAAGTTTTTGATTTTACATATTGCAGGAGTTTGATAGCCTAGGCTTTCGATTTAGGCATATCAATTACTAGAATCCAAGTTAGTTAGACCATTCAGCAGCTACTAAGTGGTAATAATTTTTTTAAGCAGCTATTTGCTATACAATAGGACTTTTACGAGTAAAGTTGGAATGTACCCAATGCGCTAAAATTTCTTTAGGCCCTAAAAATTTTCCTTTTACACAATAAATGTATTTCATTATTGATAGTAACATGATGACTTACTCGACCGTTGCCATGTAATAAACGGTAACTCCCAAAGCCCACATGTCTACACCCCGGCCATATTCACGGTGGTCTAGTATTTCCGGGGCCATGTAAGGTAATGTGCCTAAGCGTTGGCGGGATGATTCTCTTTTTATAGCGAAACCAAAATCAATCTAAGATATAAAATATTTGTAAATATATAGGGGAGACCGGGGCGAAATGAACATATTTTTGCAAAATCGCTGCTGCTGACACATTTTTAATCCAGAAGAAAAAAATTAATGGCTCATTTTATAGATAATTCATTATATTTTATATAATTTGTTCAACCAAAAAAATATAATTCTGTAAAAAGATATTGAACAATGTATAAATCCACTAGTATTAACCATTTCGCCCCATATACGGGGTAAAATGAAACACCCATGGGGCAAAATGAAAGTGTGTAAAATTTGTTAAATTTACAGCTTTAATTTCAAATAAACCTTATATATTGAAAAATAAATATAGATTTAGATCATTTTATTAATAGTTATATCATAATCAATTACCAGTGGCCCAAAAATCCCAACATCAAGGTGAAGTTTATGTAAACAATGAGGTGGTAGTGTTACCACTTTAATCCCATTATCTTTAAAAATTACTGCTTTAATGGATATATGAGATACATGGTTATCCATAATTATAAGTGCCTTTATTTAAAATATAATTAATCAATTTACTGGATCCTTAGTTGAGCATTTAACATATTTTACAAAATGTTATTCATTTCGCCCCGCATTGAGTAGTGTTTGCAAAATCAATAATGTTCAAATAATATTAAGTTTTAAGTTAAAAATGTATTATATTCTTACAACGAAGTGTTTTTTAAATGTTTTAATTATAATAATATTTTCGAGGTAACATTTTGTTAAAAATAAAGCAAAATTATTGTTGCTTAAAACATAAATTTGAAATAGCATTTTTTCTTTAATTGAGATTTCCTAAATTTTTTTAAATAGATGTATATGTAAAAAATATAATGAATCGATAGCTTGTTTAAAGATCTACAACATATATAAAATTTATATATATTGAATAATTTTTAGCAGAGATATATACATTAATCATTTCACCCCATCAACCATTTCGCCCCGGTCTCCCCTAAATCTAATAATAGGGCTATGCCAATATAAAAAGGTTTTTAAGATCCTGGCATTCGACTGTGGCCAGTTATTGATAAATTTAAGTATATATGTTGTCATTCTATTCCGCCGACGAAATATTGTTTGGACTTGACCTCAACGTCCAAGGCCTATATACTGCCGGTGTAATATTCTTGGACGTATAGTCAACGTCCAAAACGCATTTTAACCGGCGGAATATTGCTTGGACTGGACCTCAACGCTCAAAGCCTAAAATCCGCCATATTTTGCAATTTAGCAAACAAATTTTTAACTTTGCAAAATGGTTAAATATTGTCTAAATTAGAATTTTTAAAAATAGCAACCAAATATTTAATTTTGCAAAATGGTTAAATATTGTCTTAATTAGATTTTTTTAATTTTTTTTTAAATATTCTATTGATAATTTATATTGATTAAAATCAATTTTAATATTTTAATATGAATTAATATATAAAAGTTCTGAAGTTTGACAATTAATAATTTATAAGCTGATTTTTACAAAGCATACAAGGTACTTTACGTTAAATGATCTTAAGTGTACTTAATATATTGACTATAATAAGCCGGCACTTGAGCGTGATTTACATAAAAGTGAATTTTTTTTATATCAGTTTATAATGTTTGATTAAGCCACATTCAGAGTTTACTTATTTATAAATAAAACTTAAATGCTTCAATAGTATTTTAAATGCTAATAATCGCATTTTTTTAGATATGCCTTTTGTGTAAAAGTATGGCCGAAAATTTTATATTTCAAGCAAAATATTTTCTTGAAGTTAAAAATTATCATTAAAATAAAGAAGGATGAAGCAATACTTCATGTGATAAGAAATTTTTCATTTTTATTCTTGTCAAAATAAAATTCATAAAATTCGCTCGGTCCTGTTCAGGCCCGACACCTGGCCCAATTCCTAAGGGGGGAGGGGGGGGTCTGCAAAGCCGGGCGGAAT